>JBBHKE010002553.1:58705-90741 GCA_037447655.1 Zygnema cylindricum | reverse complement strand
CGTACATGCAGGAATTGCTCCTTTTGGTTAGTCTGCTGTCAATTAGCTGTTGCGTTAAAGTTTATGTTGTTATAAAACCCGTCACGTGTTGTTTCGATAACGCCTTATTCGTTAAGGCTTACCTCTACAAATATAACCATAGACCAGGGTTTCAAATCTGGTCAAGAGCAGTTTTTGGTTATTTGTTAGTTTGTTAGAACTCTCTACTTCTACACTTATAAATACCTAATGTACCCCACACATGCCATCGTTTACTCTAAGCTATTGGCTAAATCTAACGTTTAGAAGAGTGTGTAGGTACCATGATCAAATCCTGAACTCGGCACAATCATTTTGGTACAAACGACGAATTAGTCTATCCTCTTTAGACGGCCATGGCTCTAGCTCTCTCTCTGGTCTTCAGTGACTGCAACAAGTATGGGGACCGGAGAGATTTGAGCAAGAAGCAAGCTGCCTTTGTTGACTTACTCTATTTATTTATTTTTTGCAATACAGACCTAGAAAATACATACATTTCAACAACATCTTGATGAGCCTCAGTCATACTTGGAGGCAGTGAACAGTCCACAAAAGGACAGATGGATCAGGGCCATAAATGATGAAATGGCTTCCATCATGGAAGCAAATACCTGGGAACTAGCGGATTGCCCTCCAGACAGAAAACCTATTGGGTGTAAATGGGTCTTTAAACTAAAACTAAACCCTGACAATACCATCAAAAGATATAAGGCTCGTTTGGTGGCAAAGGGTTTCACCCAAAAGGAGGGGATTGACTATGAGGAGACATTTGCCCAGTTGTTCGTTTCCCATCAGTCAGGATTCTCCTCAGTCTAGCAGCAACGGAAGACATGGGAATTCATCAGATGGACATTAAGACCGCCTTCCTCAATGGTGAGTTAGAGGAAGAAATCTTCATGAGGCAACCAGAGGGATTTGTGGAGAATGGAGAAGAGAGTAAAGTATGCAGGCTCATAAAATCCTTATATGGACTTAAACAGGCTCCACGACAGTGGAATAAAAAACTAGATGAGTTTCTTACTGGTCTAGGATATATCAGGATCAACTCTGACCATTCTATCTATATGTTTGAGGATGCGATTGGTGTGGTTTTTATTGCAATTTATGTGGATGATCTGCTGGTGTTAAGTAAGTCTTTGGAAAAGATCAATAAGTTGAAGAAAGATCTTAGAAGCAGATTTGACATGAAAGATTTACGGGAGGCGAGATATATTTTGGGAATTCAAATGGAAAGATATAGGGGTAAAAAGATCATAAGACTCACACAGAAAGAAGCAATAGGAAATATGCTTGAGATATTTCAAATGGAGAAAACTAACAGTTGTTCCACTCCCATGGACTTGAAAAAGGTAAGTGATGGGAGTGTAGAAGGAGGAGTGATAATCTTAGATGATCAGATGATTCCAGAGGAGAGAGAGTTTATGAAGTCTATTCCTTAAAGACAGGTCGTAGGAAGTTTGATCTACTTTATGAACTATACAAGGCCAGACATAGCGGCAGCAGTAGGAGTCCTCAGTAGGAGTCTCAACGATCCTAGAAAGAGAGATTGGGAGGCAACTAAGAGAGTCATGAGATATCTGGTTGGAACCAGAGAATTATGGTTGCATTTGGGAAGGGAGCACACTGATATCACCACTTGGTGTGATGCCAGTTATGGGGATGCACCTTTGAGAAGATGCACTTTTGGATATGTTTTCTATGTGGGGGAAGGTGCTTGCTGTTGGAGCAGTAAGCAACAAAAGGTGGTCGCTCAGTCTACTATGGAGGCTGAGTATATGGCATTTTGTTTTGCTGTAAAATAACTAATGTGGGTGAAGTCAGTATTGCAAGAAGTGGGATATATCAAGGAGGGAGTGCATGAAATCTTTTGTGATAATCAAGCTGCAATCCCAATTTCAACCAATCCAAAACACCATTTCAAAGAAAAACATAAAGACATAAGATTAAGCTTCGTAAGAGAAAAAGTTGAAAATAAAATTTTAAATCTTGTGTATAGACCTGATGAAGAAATGGTGGCTGACATGATGACCAAACCTGTGCCCTCTCCTAAATTAAAATATTGTCGGGAAAAATGCGGGTTGAAAGAAAAATTAAAATTAGACTATTCTGAGATTATGCTCCTACTATTGACTTTTTGTCGAAGGTTTCGCAAAAATCGCTGCACCACTCACGGAATTACTCAAGAATGACGTGCCCTACGAGTGGAATTCGGCGCAAGGGGCAGCTTTTAACACGCTAAAAAAGCAATTGGTTACCGCCCCTGTGTTAGCTGTTCCCAACCCGGACTTACCTTGGACGATAATTACAGACGCCAACGATACGGCTATTGGAGCGATCCTTATGCAGGATCAAAGAAAAGGCCAACAACCCATTGCCTACGACAGTCGAAAACTAAAGGCAGCGGAGTTTAACTGGGACACCCATGAAAAGGAGACAATTGCGATCATCAACGCGCTAGAGGTTTGGAAATGTTACGTTCGGGGGAAGCGGACCACAGTTATCACGGATCACCACGCCCTACAGTACCTGCAAACACAGCCAAAGTTGTCCAAGAAACAAGTGCGGTGGATGACGTTTCTTTAGACCTTTGGGCTAGAACTGGTCATTGAGTTTAAGCCAGGCAAGACGAATCCGGCGGATGCGCTGTCGAGAAGACCCGGATTCGCTGCTCCAATAGCAGAGAAACGATCGCAAGCGTCGCAGGATGTAGACGTTAACTCTGTTATAACGAACACCGTAGCGTCGAGCGCAGCGCAAGATCCGAAACTTAGGGCAATCACTAGTACGGTGCAAGTGGACACCGCTGCGTTGACAGTAAAGCGCAACGGCGCAATTTTGTTTCACCACATTGGTGACAACGAACCCTCGGTTTCGCCGCAGCAGCGCAGTTTTATAAATGTAGGACGCTGCGATACCCTCGCACGCCGCGACGCTTCGTAGAGTCGAAACGTGAAACCCTCAACCCTCTTTGATAAAGCCGGCATCCGCTCTTGCGACCAGCCTATTCCAGGCAGTTTAGAGAGTGTTTCACACCGCACTGCAATTTTACCTCCGCTTCTAAAATTACCTAATTTGTCCCACACGACAACATCTTTGGTGTCGTCATCCTCCCCACCACCAAAGAGGAGGAGATTGGTTCGTGTGGGGACAGGAGATGTGACCTGTTCTGATAGACTATTGGTGGCGGCGGAGGCCATGGTAGAGGCAGACCGGAGGAGGGAGGAAGAAGCGGAGCCGGAACCGGAAGAAACAGCCAGTAGCGAGGCAGGACAAGGGTCAGAAAATTCACAAGACCCTGAATTCCTCCCACTCTAAGAGGGAGATCAAGAGGATGAGGAAGACCATGAGCTCTCGGACGCAGAGGAACCGGAACGGGAACCAACACCTCTGCCTATTGAGGAGCGCGCCTCGGATCTGGAGGTGATGAGGGACCCCAACAAGGAGAGTACCGCACACGAGCAGTCGTCTGAAAGCGCGGAAAAGAAGGCGGAAGCACAGTACCCCTGCGGTGACGATGTGTTCCTCCTTAGAGGAGATCAAATGGACACAGACGAAGAGAGTGAAAAGGGAGAAAAAGTCCCTGATTACCTCTTTCCACTCCCTGTCGACACACGGCATCCGGATCTCACCTTCAGCTTCGCGAAGCGCTTTTATTGGGATCCAGCGGAGTGGCCCGAGGAGTGGCGTACTGGAAAGCCTGGGGAACCTATCCTTATCCCCGCCAACGTACCGTCACACTCGGCCTGGAATTTTATGAGGACAAAGGACCTCGAGAACAATCATAAAGGTTATGTGCAGCTAAACCCCCATGCCCTGCGATTTGTGGAAGTGGTTGAAAATAACTACCGGTACAGGGTGGATGTTCCCGGGTTACTTTGCCAATATCACCCGTGGGATGTCCGCCTCCATGGCATCATCTCTCGGGCAGAGGTTACACCTCAAGTACGGGCACTCAAACTGGCCCGGAAGAACGTTGTGCAGCGGGCCCGAACTGCCAGAAAACATGCGTCCTTCAAGCTAAGGTACCTCGGTAGGAACCAGCTGAAGGAGAGGCGCAAGAGGCACAGCAACTCGCAGAACCCGAAGCGCCCCAAATTCCGGCACCCGAGGAGCCTGCACCGACGACCATTCCGCTGCAACTCGAGGGACCAGAGGTTGTACCGGAGGAAGGGGAGGACCAGATTCGGGAGCGAATCACTCGGAGACGTTTGGCAGCGGCAGACCATCATATTGCGCTGTTGGAGACCCGATGTGAGCAGCTCCAAAACCAACTCGACACCCTGCGACAGGAGTTCAAGAAGTACCGTGAAGAGACGTACGGCATACTCTGGCAATTGCAATTTCCCTGAGCCAGTAAGGTTCAGCGGGACGCTGAAGCCCTAGTGGGAGGCAGTGTAACAGTGTTACAGAGTTGGGTACTTAGTAGCTAGCAACTAGGCTGCTATAGTTGCGGTGTCATAGCAGCGCAGCTGCGATTCCGGACCAGCGCAACATAGCAGCGTAGCAACTAAGCGGCGTAGCAACTTAGTAGCATAGCAGCATAGCAGCGCAGCAGAGCAACGCAGCTTAGCAGTATAGCAACGCCGCGGAATGTAGATAGAATGGTATTGTTTTAGAAGGATATTTTGAGATTTGTCTCGGTTGACCGTGAAGGTCGACGTGTACAGTTGTACAGACTATCAGCTAGTTAGTTTAAATAGTGAAGTAGGCCTAGTCTGCAGGACACTCTTTGAGTAGACCTTCACAGCGAGCGATGGATTTTTTAATCCTCTCCCGAGTAATAAAACGCAACCTTGTCTGTCATTGCTGTTGTCCATAGCCATTTTCAGCCATGGATTTACCCTTGGAAGCACCAAAGACTACCCAAAAACAGCTTACTTTGAATCAACACAGAACTGTAGAGAAATAACAAAACAAGCTGAAACTCTTATTAGATATATTCTTTAGGCTAGAAAATGACCTCACAAAGTTTCAGACAGAAATAATAAACAGAGTGATCAGATCATCTAGTCAAAGTTGCAAAAAAAAAAACAGTCTGCCCGAACTTTGATAAAACCGAAAACCTCACAATGAAGTTACACACAGACCAGACAACAATAGGTCTGCAAATCTGTGGCATTGTAGAAAATACAAGGAGGAACATACATGCAAAATTTCACATAATTTTGCGATCAGACCAGAGAGAAATATGCAGACAAAATTACCAAATATGACCATAAACAGTTTTTGGTACAGAAAGTTCCTTAAGACTGAAAATGACTAAGTCCTACAAATATACACTAGGGCTCATTACTGAGTGTACGGAGGCATACCAGCCGTACGCAATCTACCAAATACCTCTATTAATGTTAGTATACCCGAATACTTCGAGGTATGTCAGAATGAGTAAATTTACACTAAAAACTAATACAAATAAAGACAAACCATTGTTGTAAATATTTACAAACTACACACAATCTCACAAAATCATATGCTCATTCACTCAACGAAACTCCTCGAATTTCTTCAAACAATCCGGGACGTCCAAAATAAACATCGTGTGATTTACGCTATTTCGAGTCCCCAATACTTGAAAAATAACAGCGGCCTATATCCGTCGTCCGTCGCTCTTATCCGACACCCTTGATGTCGCGCCACGTGGTCACAAAATCCAAACGAAATCCACGCGAGTCGTCAAATATCCCACGACGTCGCGAAGCGAATTCATTCACGTCCACTTGTTAAAATAATTAATGTACAGCTGAAATCATTTCCGTACCGCAGCCGAGTCCTTTGCAATAAATGCGGCAAATAAAATACACGTCATTTGTCATAAATGTCGCTTGTCGCATATAAAGTACATTTTTCCAAATTATATGTTTCGTACCGGCGACGTACATTTCGTATATTTCTCATCGGATCACGTTGCAATCCGCCGTCCATTTCTTGACGCAATCCGCGCCACTCAATTACTCCCTCACGTCCCTTTAATTTTACTTGTACATTTACTCCCCCAATCCGCAAATCATTCGAACCACCACATTACTTTCGATAATATATTACGCACGCGAAATGTCGCGTGTGCACAAAATGTCGAGTACGCACAAAATGTGGCGTACACACGAAACTATATTTTCCAAAACAAAAATTGCAGTGTGCTCCTGCTGTTGCTACGGGAAGATCTTTGGAGCTTTCCGCTGTGTATTGTGGTGTATTGTGGTGCTTATATTTTTTGTCCCTTTTACAGCTAACAGTTTGTGTAAGTAAGGTAATAATTCATGTTATCCCTAACAGTTTATATAAGTTAGGTATCAATTCTTGTTAGCGCTAATAGTTTATGTAAGTTAGATAACAACTCCTGTTAGCTCTAACAGTTTGTGTACGTTAGAAAACAATTTTTGTTATTGCTAACATTTTGTGTAATTTAGATAACAATTCCTGTAAGCTATAAAATTTTGTGTAAGTTAGGTAACAATTCCCTTTGGCGCTAACAGTTTGTGTATGTTAGGTAACAATTCCTGTTAGCCCTAACAGTTAATATAACTCAGATAACAATTCCTGTTAGCGCTAACAGTTTGTGTAATTTAGATAACAATTCTTGTAAGCGCTAATTATTTGTGTAACTTAGATAACAATTCCTGTTATCGCTAACAGTTTGCGTATTTTAGATAACAATTTTTGTTATCGCTGACAGTTTGCGTAAATTAGATAAGAATTCCTGTAAGCGCTAACAGTTTGTGTAACTTAGGTAACAATTCTTGTTAGCTCGAACAGTTTGTGTAAGTTAGGTAACAATTTGTGTTAGCGCTAACAGCTTATGTAAGTTAGATAACAATTCATGTTAGCTCTAACAATTTGCGTAAGTTAGGTAACAATTTATGTTAGCGCTAACAGTTTGAGTAATTTAGATAACAATTGCGGTTAGAGCTATTAGTTTGTGTCAGTTAGGTAACAATTCTTGTTAGCGCTAATAGTTTGTGTAATTTAGATAACAATTCTTGTTATCGCTAACTGTTTGTGTGATTTAGATAACAATTACTGTAAGCGCTAACAGTTTGTGTAAGTTAGGTTACATTTCTTGTTATCACTAATAGTTTGCATAAATTAGGCAACAATTCATGTTAGCGCTAACAGTTTCTGTAAGTTAGATAACAAATCATGCTATCGCTAACAGTTTGTGGATCACTCTAGGGGAGTATTCTTCCCCTTCTCTCTCTGGGTCATTTTCATCTTTATTCCTTCACATGGTGTATATACTTTATGGCATTTCATATTTATTTTCGTTGTTATATATGTTTGTGAGCATGACTTTGCTGGTTTTGATGCATGTTTGCTTGCTTGTCTCTCATGCACGACATGTTAGCGCTAACAGTTTGTGTTATTTAGATAACAATTTTTGTTATTGCTAACAGTTTGTGTAAGTTAGATAAAAATTCTTGTTATCGCTAACAGTTTGTGTAAGTTATGTAACAATTCCTGTTTGTGCTAAAAGTTTAAGTTAGTTAGATTTCATATCCTGTTAGTGCTAACAATTTATGTAAGTTGGATAACAATTCTTGTTATCGCTAACAATTTGCGTAATTGAGAAAACAATATTTGTTATTGCTAACAGTTTGCGTAAATTGGTAACAATTATTGTTAGCGCTAATAGTTTGTGTAAGTTGGACAACAATTATTGTTAGCGCTAACAGTTTGTGTAATTTAGATAACAATTTATGTTAGCGTAAGAGTTTGTGTAAGGTATGTAACAATTTATGTTAGCGCTAACAGTTTGTGTAAGTTGGATAATAAATCCTGTTAGCAAACTGTTTATGTAAGTTAGATTACAACTCCTATTAGCTCTAACACTTTGTGTACGTTAGATAACAATTCTTGTTATCGCTAACAGTTTGTGCAATTTAGATAACAAATCGTGTTAGCGCTAACAGTTTGTGTAAATGGATTAAAATATAAACTTTTAGCCCTAACAGTTTGTATAAGTCAGATAACAATTCTTGTTAGCGCTAACACTTTGTGTAATTTAGATAACAATTCCTGTTAAAGTTAATAATTTGTGTAACTTAGATAACACTTTTTGCTATCGCTAACAGTTTGCGTGATTTAGATAACAATTTTTGTTATCGCTAACAGTTTGCGTAAATTAGGTAACAATTTATAGTAGCGCTAACTGTTTGTGTAATTTAGATAACAATTGCCGTTAAAGCTAATAGTTTTTTTTCAGTTAGGTAACAATTCTTGTTAGCGCTAACAGTTTGTGTAATTTAGATAACTATTCTTGTTATCGCTGTTGATATTTGTGTATTTTCTAGGTCTATAATATTATAGAAAAAAAACATAGGCAGACTTCAACTCCCCTCTCTAAGCCCCCACACTTGTTGTAGTCACTGAAGGCTCGATATGGAGCTAGAGCTATGGCTGCCAAAGCTCTCTAGAGAAGACAGGGGGTAAATTAGGTAGATTTACCAAAAAGTACTTGACGGACAAAAAAATTGATCCTGGTACCTGCCGCCCGTCAAGATAACCGCAGCCGTTGGCTTTAACCGTTAAGTCTTGAACTAGTAGTACGATGTAAAGTGTTTGATAAATATTTAAATATTAACACGTAGACTGATTTCGTTTAGCGGAAATAAATACTTAGTGCATAGATATATTTTAATTTAGTACGGAGTATGGTAAGGTTATGAAACGGATACCGCGCATTTGTTTTGAACGCGAAACCAATAGAGGCACGTATTTATGACGGCTACGATCAAAACCTGATTTCGATCGGACGGCCGGAAAGGATGCCGAGATCGCGGAAGAAGATTTTGGCGGTTTGCTGTCATTGCCACATATGATGACACGTGGCAAAATGACATTGGATCGCGGCATCTACGGGGATTACGTGAACGAATTCGGAGATGACATGTTTCGACATTTTGGCCATGTCATACAATGGTCGTACAGAAAAAACACCGGCACCTGTACTTTTCTGTACGTTGTTGAAATTAATAGATTTTTAGAGTATTTTCTAGGTTTAAATATGTTTTTATAAAAGGAAAAGAAAAGGACGGACATCGTGCCTCCACCTCCTCTCTCTAGCCCCCATACTTGTTGTAGTCACTGAAGGATAGAGAGGGAGGTTGATCCATGGCTGCTTAGCAGTTACTTTTAGTAGGTTACTAAAACTATACCTGACGGACCTGGGATTTGATCCCGGTACCTGCGGTTCGTCAAGTTGGCCGGTAGCGGTCAGTTTTATCCTAATAGACTGGGACCAATGCTAAATGCTATAGTATGTGATAGATATATATTTATTTCAGGAGGAATAAATCCATTTAATTGCAACTGTATACGAAATACATAGATACAGTATTAGAAAGTACATAGTACGATACTAATTCAAAACGGATACCATGCATTTTGTTTTGACAGCGAAACAAATGTTACGCAAGTATTTATAACGGCTAAGATTGCATTTCGCGTATAATCCAACAGCGCACATCATCGCCAAAATCTCGGAGTGGTCACTTTGGCGTTTTGTGACGTGGCATGACTTGGAGCCACGTGGAGAGATGACATTCGGTCATAGGAATTCCGAGGAACGTACGGACGAGTGACAAGCGGACACGCGTCCTCTTAATAGCCTTGTCGTACATAGGCCGTACAAAAAGTACACCGGCAGTAGTACTTTTTGGTACGGTACAGTAAGCTGATTGGTCCGTACTTCAATAGATAGAAGTTATTAGAGAGAATCAGGACTTAGAAAATTTTGGTAGGTAGTCACCTCTCCCTTTGAGAGTTTGTACAAATTGGCATTTTTACTGCCTCATAACTTATTGCCTAGTTGGGCGTTTTTAGATATTATTTTTCCTACAAACTCACGGGAGTCCAAGCTGCACATGGGTGAAGTCAAATTGCTTGTTTATTTGCTTGGGTAGCAGTGGTTGCCATTGAAAGTGGGTTAGTTAATAACTATCTAGAGGCTTCCTGTATTCTGAAGTCCAATGGAAGACACAGAATTTCAGGTTATTGGCCCACCCCCTAGGGTACCCACCTTCAATGGATCTGGGTTCATCTATTGGGAAGCCACTATGATGGGATCTTTGTGCGAAAAACGATACTAGGGTATCGTTAGTGGACAAGTGAAACGTCCACCTTCGGGAACTCCACCAGGATTTGGAGGAGTAAGGTTTCCTACTGCAACGGCTCCTTCAGCAGAGGAGGAAGATGATGGGGACAGCAGTGTGTCCAAAAAAAGGAAAGGGAAGGAGACACCCCTCACTCCTATTGCCACAGTGCCGGGAGTGGCGATCGTGAAGACCGCGGAGAACGATACTCCAATGTGGGAGGTTGTAAACATGGCTGCCAAGAACTTCATTCTGAGGCACCTCACTCAAGCTTTGGCCACCTGTCATCTTAACATTTACAAGGCCGAGGAGTTGTGGGTGAATTTAGTGGAGATTTTTAGAGCTGGAACTATTCAAAAGCTCCAGTTGGCTGAGCAAAAGCTAGTGAGTTACACTTACAAAGAAGGAAAGATGTTAGATTACTGTAATGATCTTTCTTGTTTGTATATGGAGATGGAAAGTGTCAGGTGGATAGGTACAATGAAAATGAAAGTAAACACCTTTATCATGAAGTTACCAGATGAGTTTGAGAACATAGTGTACCGAGTACGAGAAATCTTTGATAGTTCATGGAAATGGAACACAGTGGTCATGATGATACTTGTGCAGGAAACCACAATGGAGATTAAGAGAGGAGGAAAGAGCATTCAAGCTCTAGCAGGCGGAGGGGACCAATGGGGGAAGGACCCGAAGAAACCTTACAGAGGGAAAAGAGATCATTCTGGGGGACCAAGGCCCCCAAAGGGTCTTTGTCATTTTTGCAAAAAGCCGGGACACTTCATCGCAGATTGTGTCAAGCTGTCGGAGCTGAGGCTCTAAGAGAACCGTGGAGGGGGTTTTTCCGGAGGGAAGAAAAACACACTTGTGGTTACAAATGTGACAGGAGAAACCGAGGATGAGTCCTCTGAAGAGGATGGGAGCTTCTTCTAGACGAGAGTCTGGAGGAGAAGGAGATCCCTCGGAGACAAAAGTGTGCCCTTGGAGCAATTCGGGAAGCTCCACAGGAAGGATGGATTATCGACTCAGGTGCATCCATACATATGTGTCGTGATAAAAAACTTTTCACCAAGCTAAGAAAGATCCCTACTGTAGAGATAGAGTATGGGGATGGGAGAGTGGTTACTACAGATCTAGTGGGCTCAGTAGATCTGAAAGTCTTAGTGGAGGGTAAGACTTCTATTATTACATTCTCAGATGTACTTTACATTCCTCAGCTGAGTAAAAATCTTGTCTCTACGTCTGTGTTAGATGACAAAGAGTTTGATACCTTGACTAGAAAAGGAGTCTTTACAGCTAAGTATGGGGATGAAGTTTACTTCACGGCAGAAAAGGGTAGCCAAGGAATGGTTAGGCTTAACTTGAGTAATGAAAAGAAGAATGCTTACTATGTTGGTGATTCTAAGTTGATGATTTGGCATAAGCGGTTGGGGCATGTACATTTTCATAGGTTGAGGGAAGTGAAAAAGCTTGGGGTAGTAGAAGACATTCAGTTTTGGGATAATGAAATGATGGATGATTGTAGTGGTTGTGCTCAAAGAAAGGCTCATTGACTTCCCTTTCCCAAAGCCGCCACTTATAGAGGTGAAAAAAAAATCGATTTGGTCCACACAAATGTTTGGGGACCTGCAAAAGTACCTTCGGTTGGAGGAAAAAGGTTTATGATGACAATAACCGATGACTGGTATATATACTATAGAGTCTACTTTCTAAAAACAGAGTCTGAAGTATCAACTTACTTCAAAGAATATAAGGCTTGGAGTGAAAAGTTGCATGAAACCCCCATTGAGAGGATAAGGAGTGATAATGGGGGGGAATATACCTCTAACCACTTTGAGGAATATCTGAGAGATGAGAGAGTGCAGCACAAGAAAACTATACCATATAACCTGGAACAAAATGGGGTAGCTGAGAGGCTGAATCGAACACAAGGAGACAGTGCATGCAGTATGTTGGCCGACAAGAAAATAGGAAAGAGATTTTGGGCACAAGCAATGAACTGTGCCAACTACATTAAGAATATAGTCCTTACCTCTGCTGTAAAGGGAGTGACACTTTATGAGAGATGGGTTAGAAGGAAACGAGATATCTCACACCTTAAAGTATTCGGTAGCCAAGTTTACAGTCTTGACACGAATAGGACAAACTGGAAAATAGATGCTAAGGGAAAACCTGGATACTTTGTTGGATATGATGAGGATGTCAAGGGATATAAAGTCTATGACTTAGCAAAGAAAGATATCATTTTGGTCAAACACCTAGTTGTCATGGATGAAGGTAAGTCATTTGACCCTTTCAAATATACAAAGAAGATAAGAATCAGATTTGAGTCGGAGAGTGAGGAGAACTCGGTCGTTCCCGAAAAAGACATGAATGAAACCGTGATTGCAAATTCAAGGGGGATCCGAGATACAACTGACTTATCGGAAATCTCACATTCTCCTATGGACTTCGAGGAGATAGAAGAAGTGGGACCAGAACGGGCTCCCATGGACAGGGGAGCCGATGAGATAGTGAGGAGAAATCCAAGACTTCCATCAATTCCAGCTTCGGAGTTTGAGGGAGGAAGAAGGAGCAGCAAAAGGATACAGGAAAAACAGGCTGCTCATAAGGTAACTAAGCTATCTCACCCGGATGAGCCTCAGTCTTACTCGGAGGCAATAAATATTCTTGAGAAAGAAAGGTGGATTAGAGCCATAAGTGATGAAATGGCTTCGATTATGGATACAAATACTTGGGAGCTAACGGATTGTCCTCCAGACAGAAAACGTATAGGATGTAAATGGGTATTTAAACTAAAATTGAACCAAGATAATACCATTAAGAGTTATAAGACTTGATTGGTAGCGAAAGGGTTTACCCAAAAGAAGGGGATTGATTATGAGGAGACCTTTGCTCCAGTTGTTCGGTTCCCATCAGTAAGGATTCTCCTCAGTCAGGCAACAGCGGAAGACATGGAAATACACCAGATGGACATTAAGGCTGCTTTTCTTAATGGTGAGTTAGAGGAAAAAAATTTCATGAGGCAACCCGAGGAGTTCGTGGAGGCAGGAGAAAAGAGCAAAGTCTCAGGCTCATAAAGTCCCTGTATAGACTAAAGCAGGCTCCCCAAGAGTGGAATAAGAAACTAGATGAGTTTCTCACCGGTCTGGGATATATCCGGATCAGCTCTAACCATTTTATCTATATGTTTGATGATGAGAATGGTGTCATTTTTATTGCAATTTATGTCGATGATTTGCTTGTGTTGAGTAAGTCTTTGGAGAAGATCAATAAGCTAAAGAAAGATCTTAGGGCCAGATTTGATATGAAGGATTTAGGGGAGGCAAGATACATTTTGGGGATCCAAATGGAGAGATATAGGGGGAAAAAGATTATCAGACTTACTCAAAAAGAAGCAATAGGTAATAAGCTTAAGAAATTCTAGATGGAAAATACTAATAATCGTACCACTCCCATGGAATTGATAAAAGCAAGTGATGAGAGTGTAGAAGGAGGATTGATAATCTTAGACGATCAGATGAGTCCAGAGGAGAGAGAGTTTATAAAGTCTATCCCTTATAGATAGATCGTAGGAAGTTTAATCTATTTTATGAACTGTACCAAGCCACACATAGCGGCAGCAGTTGGAGTACTCAGTAGGAGTCTTAATGATCCTAGGAAGAGAGATTGGGAGGCAGCCAAAAGAGTCATGAGATATTTGGTTGGAACCAGAGAATTATGGTTGCATTTGGGAGGGGAGCACACTGATATCACCACTTGGAGTGATGTCAGTTATGGGGATGCACCTCTAAGAAGATGCACATCTGGATATGCTTTGTATGTGGGGGAAGGTGCTTGCTGTTGGAACAGTAAGCATCAAAAGGTGGTTGCTCAATCTATTATAGAGGCTGAGTATATGGTGTCTTGTTCTGCTGTAAAAGAACTAATGTGGGTGAAGTCATTGTTACAAGAAATGGGATATATGAAGGAGGGAGTGCATGAAGCCTTTTGCGATAATCAAGCTCCAATTACAATTGCGGCCAATCCAAAACACCATTTCAAAGCAAAACATATGGACATAAGATTTAGTTTTGTAAGAGAAAAAGTTGCAAATAATATTTTAAATCTTGTGTATAGACCGGATGAAAAAATGGTGGCTGACATGATGACTAAACCTGTGCCCTCTCCTAAATTAAAATATTGTCAGGAAAAATGGGTTGAAAGAAAAATTAAAATTAGACTAGAAAATAAGGGGAGTGTTGAAATTAATAGATTTCTAGAGTATTTTCTAAGTTTAAATATGATTATATAAAAGGAAAAGAAATGGTGACGGCGTGCTTCCACCTCCTCTCTCTAGTCACTGAAGGATAGAGAGGGTGGTTGATCCATGGCTGCCTTAGTTCAACAGGCAGTTATTTTTAGTAGGTTACTAAAAATATACCTGACCGACCCGGGATTTGATCCCGGTACCTGCGGTTTGTCAAATTGGCCGGTAGCGGTCAGCTTTATCCTGATAGACTAGGACCAATGCTAAATGCTATAGTATGTGATAGATATATATTTATTTCAAGAGGAATAAATCCATTTAACTGCAACTGTATACGACATACATAGATAGAGTTTTAGAATGAACGTAGTACGATACTAATTCGAAATGGATACCACGCATTTTGTTTCGACAGCGAAACAAATGTCGCGCAAGTATTAATAACGGCTAAGATTGCATTTGGCGTATAATCCAACGGCGCACATCATCGCCGAAATCTCGGAGGGGCCACTTTGGCGTTTTGTGACGTGGCATGACTTGGAGCCACGTGGAGTGATGACATTCGGTCATAGGAATTCCGAGGAACGTACGGACGAGTGACAAGCGGACACGCGTCCGCTTAATAGCCTTGTCGTACATAGGCCGTACAAAAAGTACACCGGCAGTAGTACTTTTTGGTACGGTACACTAATCTGATTGGTCCGTACTTCAGTAGATAGAAGTTATAAGAGAGAACCAGGACTTAGAAAATTTTGGTAGGTAGTCACCTCTCCCTTTGAGAGTTTGTACAAATTGGCATTTTTACTGCCTCATAACTTATCGCCTAGTTGGGCATTTTCAAAGATTTTTTTTCCTTCAAACTCACGTGAGTCCAAGCTGCACATGGGTGCAGTCAAAATGTCTATTTGTCCGCTTGAGTAGCTGTGGTTGCCATTGAAAGTGGGTTAGTTAATAACTATCTAGAGGTTTCTTGTATTCTGTAGTCCAATGGAGGACACTGAATTTCATACGACACAATAATTTGATTGGTGCCGTACGTCAGTAGATAGAGTTTTAACGAGAGATAGGACTTACAAAATTTAGTAGATAGCAGCCTCTCTCCGAGAGAGCTCCTCTACAAAAGGGTCATCTTTGACCATTCATATCAATCAATTTACTTGACCATTTTTAGTGATTTTTTTTGCTGCGGACTCTAGGGAGTCAAGCTACACATGGCTATAGTCGGACAAAGTGTTTTCTTGCTAGGGTGTCTGCTTTTCTAAGGGAAAGTCAAAGTAGGGAATGTTATCCAACACTCTTATTATAACTTTGCATTCTGTGGTGGAACTGAGCACACAGAAAGTCTTATTTAACAAGGGTGAAGCTATAATGGGTTTTTGATAGTCAAGGGGTCAGTCCTTTGGAATTATATTAACTTGGAGTCGGCACTATCTAGATTAGCTTCTTTTGGATCTGCGATTTCTGTGGGCAATGGAGCACACAGAGTTTCAGGTTATGGGCCCACCATCTAGGGTGCCTATGTTCGATGGAACAGATTTCACTTATTAGGAGTTTACTATGGAGGGATTGCTTTTCGAGAAGCACTTATGGGGAATTTTTTCGGGACAAGTGAGATATCTGCCACTTGGCTTTGGAGGAGCTTACTATGGAGAATCATCTGAGGCTGCCCAGAATATCAACCGGATTTTAGATGCAACGAAAGGAGAAGGGTAAAACCTTTCCGTGGATGGGGAAATAGGGGAGAAGGAAAAAAGGGACACCTATGGTGAGGGGAGCTAGGCTCTCAACTATGGTACCACTTGTAGGGAATAAAACTGAAGAAAATGACAGAAAAATATGGGAATACAAAAACACTATAGCAAAACATCTCATACTTAGTTATTTGTTTAAATCCATAGCCATCACTCTTTTTAAGTCTAACAAAGTCTTCAGAGATATGGGAAGCACTAATTTAGATTTATAAGAGTGAGACTATTCAGAGGCAGCATTTAGTAAAACACAAAATAGAGGCCTATGTTTATAAAGGCGGTAACATGATAAAGTTTTGCAATGATATTGTTGTGTTATATGTTGAGCTTGCTAGTGCGGGATATGTAGAATCTGAGGAGAGAAGGATTAATACACTACTCATGAAACTCCCAGATGAGTACAAAAATATCGTTTGTCGTATGCAGGCAAATGATGGCTCCTCATGGACTTGGAGCTTTACCATGGGGATAATTCTTGTGAGGGAAAGAACCTTGGAGCTTCGTAAGGGAAGTGACAGGGTGAATGCATTTACAGCTGGTGGTGATTTGCGGAAGCGTGATGAGAGGAACGGTGGTGACGAGCGGAAGCGGATTGAGAGGAAGAAAGACAAAGGTAAACCTTATCGAAACTTTGGTGGAAAAAGAGGGAGAGAAAAAGACACGGGAGCTTTGAAAAAATGGGTTGGCTTCTTTTGTAGGGAACCGGGTCATTATATGGAGGAATGCCCTTGTTTGGAAAAACTTAGAAGTTGGATTGTGGATGAGGAGGACGAAGGGGAAAAGGAGAAAGAGGATGAAGATATGTTGGAGCTTCTCCCCATCAGTAGTATGGGGAAGAGAGAAAAGCACACAGAAATTCCACAGAAGCATCAGTGTGCTTTTGGAGGTTTAAGGGAAGTAAAGAGAGAGGAGATACTTGAGGGAGTTCAAAAATTTGACGATAATTTCATAAATATTTTGGAAACAAAAAACTGGTTGGAAAGGGAGACTTCAACGGATTCCGAGGGAAGGGAAAAAGTGAAACTAGAAGGGGTTTTAAAGGATAGGGGAGAAGAGGAATATTTAATGAAAGGAATAGGGGAGGAGAAATATTTATTGGGAATAAATTTAGAAAGTGAGAGTGGAAAGAAATCCATGGGAGAGAGTGAGGAAAGGTCAAAAAATGGGGTAACTATCATGGATAGAAATATAAGTTCGGAAGATTTGCTTTTTGCGAGGAACTTAGTGGGGACTCTTGATTTAAGGATAAATTTGGGGGTTAATGGTTTTGACATCACTAACAGGAGTGATGCCATCTATGAAGGTGTTCCTGTAAAAGGGTAAGCATTTGGGCGTATGTTGCAGATTGGAGATGGGGTTGGTTGTTTGGATTGCAAGAGGGAAATCAGTTTGTGTGTGGATGGAAAACTGATGAGCTGGATAAAATCTTTGCTCGGAGTTATGAAAATTGGGATGCTTGATAAAATATGTGATCAGCAAGATGGAATGTTTATTTCAGCTCATCTAATGGACCTTTTAAAATATGAGGGTATTGTCTTAAAGGTTTATAAAAGGAAAAGGAAAAGAAAAAGGAAAAAGGGGAGGGGGTATTTTGGTTTTTATGTGTGGGAGTTGAAAGGAACATAGACTAGAAAATAAGGGGAGTGTTGATATTTGTGTATTTCTAGGTCTATAATAGGATAAAAAAAGACATAGGCAGCCTCTACCTCCCCTCTCCAAGCTCCCACACTTGTTGTAGTCACTGAAGGCTGGATAGGGAGCTAAAGCCATGGCTGCCTAAGCTCTCTAGAGAAGACAAGGGGTAAATTAGGTAGACTTACCAAAAAGTACTTAACGGACCCAGGAATTGATACAAGTACCTGCCATCCGTCAAGATAACCGCAGCCGTTGGCTTTAACTGTGAAGTCTGACTAGTGGTACGATGTAAAGTGTTTGATAAATATTTAAATATTAACACGTGGACTAATTTGTTTAGCGGGAATAAATACTTAGTGCATAGATATAGTTTAACTTAGTACGGAGTACGATAAGGTTATGAAACGGATACCGCGCATTTGTTTCGAACGTGAAACAAATACCGGCACGTATTTATGACGACTACGATCAAAACTTGGTTTCGATCGGAGGGCCGGAAAGGATGCCGAGAGCGCGGAAGAAGATTTTGGCGGTTTGCGGTCATTGCCACATAGGATGACACGTGGAAAAATGACATTGGATCGCGGCATCTCCGGGGATTACGTGAACGAATCTGGAGATGACATGTGTCGACATTTTGGCCATGTCGTACAATGGCAAAACAGAAATTACACCGACACCTGTACTTTTCTGTACGACACAGTAATTTCATTGGTGCCGTATGTGAGGAGATAGAGTTTTAAAGAGAGATACGACTTAGAAAATTTAGTAGGTAGCAGCCTCTCTCCAAGAGAGCTCCTGTATAAAAGGGTTATCTTTGACCATTCATATATATCAATTTACTTGACCATTTTCAATGATTCTTTTTGCTCCAGACTCAAGGAAGTCTAGGCTACACAGCATTATAATCGGTCAAAGTGTTTGCTTGCCAGGGTGGCTACATTTCTAAGGGAAAGTAAAAGTGGGGAATTTTATCCAACAGTCATATTCTAACTTTGCATTATGTGGTGGAACTGAGCACACAAAAAGTCGTATTTCACAAAGGTGAAGCAATAATGGGTTTGTGATTGTCAAGGGTTCAGTCTTTTGGGTTTATATCAACAAAGAGTCGGCACTTTCTAGATTAGCTTCTTTTGGATATGCTATTTCTATGGGCAATGAAGCACACAGAGTTTCAATCGCTAACAGTTTGTGTAATTTGGATAACAATTCCAGTAAGCGCTAATAGTTTGTGTAAGTTAGGAAACATTTCCTATAAGCGCTAACAGGTTGTATAAGTTAGATAACAAATCTTGTTATCGCTAACAGTTTGCGTAAATTAGGTAACAATTCATGTTAGTGCTAACAGTTTGTGTACGTTAGATAACAAATCTTGTTATCGCTAACTGTTTGTGTAATTTAGATAACAATTCCTACTAGCGCTAACAGTTTGTGTAAGTTAGATATCTATTCTTTTTAGCGCTAACAGTTTGTGTAATTTATATAACAATTCTTGTTAGCGCTAACATTTTTTGTAAGTTAGATAACAATTCTTGTTAGCGGTAAAAGTTTATGTAAGTTAGGTAACATTTCTTGTTAGCGCTAACAGTTTGTGTAATTTGGATAACAATTTTGTAAGCGCTAACACTCTGTGTAAGTTAGGAAACAATACCTATTAGCGCTAACAATTTGTGTAACTTAGATAACAATACTTGTTATCGCTAACATTTTGCGTAGATAAGGTAACAATTCCTGTTAGCGCTAACAGTTTGTGTAAGTTAGATAACAATTCCAGTTATCGCTAACAGTTCGTGTAAGTTTGGTGACAATTCATATTAGCGCTAATAATTTGTGTAACTTAGATAACAATGCTTGTCATCGCTAACATTTTGCGTAGATTAGGTAACAATTCCTATTAGCACTAACAGTTTGTGTAAGTTAGATAACAATTCTTGTTAGCGCTAACAATTTGTGTAATTGAATAACAATTCATGTTAGCGCTAAGAGTTTCTGTTTGTTAGATTACATATCTTGTTAGCTCGAACAATTTGTGTAAGTTAGATAATATTTCCTGTTAGCGCTAATAATTACTGTAAGTTAGATTAAAATTCCTGTTAGCTCTAAGAGTTTGCTTAAATTATGTAACAATTATTATTAGCGCTAATAGGTTGTGTAAATTAGGTAACAATTCTTGTTAGCGCTAACAATTTGTGTAATTTAGGTAACAATTCATGTTAACGCTAACAGTTTGTGTAATTTAGATAACAATTCTTGTAAGTGCTAACAGTTTGTGTAATTTAGATAACAATACTGTAAGCGCTAACAATTTGTGTAATTTAGGTTTTAATTCCTGTTAGCCCTTATAATTTGTGTAACTTAGATAACAATTATTGTTATCGCTAACAGTTTGCGTGATTTAGATAACAATTTTTGTTATCGCTAATAATTTGTGTAATTTAGGTAACAATTCTTGTTCGCGCTAACAGTTTGTGTAAGTTAGGTAACATTTCATGTAAGAGCTAAAAGTTTGTGTAAATTAGGTAACAATTTTTGTTAGCTCTAACAGTTTGTGTAATGTAGATAATAATTTTTGTTATCGCTAACAATTTGAATAATTACGTAACAATTCGTGTCAGCGCTAACAGTTTGTGTACGTTAGATACCAAATCCTATTATCGCTAACAGTTTGTGTAAAGTAAACAACAATTCCTGTTATCCCTAACAGTTTGTGTAAGTTGGATAATAATTATTGTTAACGCTTAAATTTTCTGATAGTTAGATTTCATATCCTGTTAGCGCTAACAGTTTGTGTAAGTTAGGTAAAAATTCCTGTTAGCGCTAACAGTTTGTGTAAGTTGGATAATAATTCATGTTAGCGCTAATAGTTTATGTAAGTTAAATAACAACTCCTATTAGTTTGTGTAATTAAGATAACAATTGTTGTTAGCGCTAACAGTTTGTGTAATTTAGATAACAATTCTTGTTAGCGCTAACAGTTTGTGTAATTTATATAATTATTTTTGTTAGCGCTAATATTTTTTGTAAGTTGGATAACAATTCTTGTTAGCGGAAGCAGTTTATGTAAGTTAGGTACCATTTCCTGTAAGCGCTAAAAGTTTGTGTAAGTTAGGAAACAATTCCTGTTAGCGCTAACAGTTTCTGTAAGTTAGATAACAATTCCTGTTATCGCTAACGGTTTGTGTAAGTTAGGTTACAATTCTTGTTAGCGCTAACAGGTTGTGTAAGCAGGATAACAATTCATGTTAGCGCTAAAATTTTATGTAAGTTGGATAATAATTCATGTTAGCGCTAATAGTTTGTATAAGTTGGAAAACAATTATTGCAGCGCTAACAGTTTAAGTAAGTTGGATAACAATTCTCGTTAGCGCTAACACTTTGCGTAAATTAGGTAACAATTCGTGTTAGCGCTAATAGTTTGTGTAAGTTAGATAACAATTCGTGTTGTCGCTAACTGTTTCTGTAAGTTGGGTAACAATTCCTTTTAGCGCTTATAGCTTGTGTAAGTTGGATAACAATTCCTGTTAGCCCTAACAGTTTATATAAGTTAGATAACAGTTCTTTTTAGCGCAAACAGTTTGTGTAATTTAAATAACATTTCCTGTTAGCGCTAACAGTATGTGTAAGTTTGGTAACAATTCCTGTATTTCTAACAGCTTGTGTAATGTAGATAAAAATTCTTATTATCGCAAACAGTTTGTGAAAATTAGGTCACAATTCCTATTAGCGCTAACACTTTGTGTAAGTTAGATAACAATTTTTTTTAGCGCTAACACTTTGTGTAATTTATACAACAATTCCTGTTAGCGCTAATAGTATGTGTAAGTTTGGTAACAATTCCTGTATTTCTAACAGTTTGTGTAATGCAGATAAAAATTCTTGTTATCGCTAACAGTTTGTGAAAATAAGGTCATAATCCCTGTTAGCGCTAACAATTTGTGTAAGTTAGATAACAATTCTTGTTAGCGCTAACATTTTTTGTAAGCTGGATAACAATTATTGTTAGCGGTAACAGTTTATGTAAGTTAGGTAACATTTCCTGTTAGCGCTAACAATTTGTGTAATTTAGATAACAATTCTTGTTATTGCTAACAGTTTGCGTGATTTAGATAACAATTTTTGTTATCACTAACAATTTTGTGTAATTTAGGTTACAATTTTTGTTAGCGCTAACAGTCGTGTAATTTATATAACAATGCTTGTTATCGCTAACAGTTTATGTAATTTAGATAACAATTCCTGTAAGCGCTAACAGTTTTTCGTAAGTTAGGTAACATTTCCTGTAAGCGCTAAAAGTTTGTGTAAATTAGGTAACAATTCCTGTTAGCATCAACTGTTTGTGTAAGTTAGGTAACCTTTCCTATTAGCGGTAACAGTTTGTGTAAGTTAGATAACTATTCTTGTAAGCGCTAACAGTTTGTGTAAGTTTGATAACTATTCTTGATGGCGCTAACAGTTTATGTAAGTTAGATAACAATTCTTGATATCACTAACAGTTTTAGTAGGTTGGATAACAATTCCTGTTAGCGTTTTTAGTTTATGTAAGTTAGATGACAATTCCTGTTAGCGCTAACATCTTGTGTAATTTTGATAACAATTCTTGTTAGCGCTAAGAGTTTGTGTAAGTTGGATAACAATTCCTGTTAGCGCTAATAGTTTGTGTAAGTAAGATAACAATTCCCGTTAGCGCTAACAGTTTATGTAAGTTAGGTAACAAATTATGTTAGCGCAAATAGTTTGTGTAAGTTAGGTAATAATTCGTGTTAGCGCTAACCGTTTTTGTAGGTTGGATAACAATTCTAGTTAGCGCTAACAGTTTAGGGAAGTTAGATAACAATTCGTGTTAGCGCTAACAGTTTGTGGAAGTTGGAAAACAATTCTTTTTAGCGCTAACAGTTTGTATAATTTAGATAACAATTCTTGTTATCGCTTACAGTTTGTGCATTTAAGATAACAATTTCTGTTAGCGCTAACAATTTGTGTAATTTAGGTAACAGATCTTGTTAGCGCTAACAGTTTGTGTAAGTTAGATAACAATTCCTGTTATCGCTAATAGTTAGTGTAAGTTAGGAAAAAAATCTTTTTAGAGCTAACAGTTTGTGTAAGTTCGATAACAATACCTATTAGATCTAACAATTTATGTAAGTTAGATAACAATTCCTGTTAGCGCTAACATTTTGTGTAATTAAGATAACAATTCCTGTTAGGGCTAACATTTTGTGTATGTTAAATAACTATTATTTTTAAGGCTAACACCATATGTAATTTAGATAACAATTCTTGTTATCGCTAACAGTTTGTGTAAGTTAGGAAACAATTCTTCTTATCGTTTACAGTTTGTGCAATTTAGAAAACAATTCCTTTTATCGCTAACAATTTGTGTAATTTAGGTAACACTTCTTGTTATCGCTTACAGTTTGTGCATTTTAGATAACAATTCCTGTTTTTGCTAACAATTCTGTAAGTTAGGTCACAATTTTTGTAAGCGCTAACAGTTTGTATAAGTTGGATAACAATTCCTGTTAGCGCTAACAGTTTGTGTAAGTTAGATAACAATTCCTGTTAGCGCTAATAGTTTGTGTAAGTAAGATAACAATTCGTGTTAGCGCTAACAGTTTATGTAAGTTAGATAACAATTTCTGTTAGCGCAAACATTTTGTGTAAGTTAGGTAACAATTCGTGTTAGCGCTAACAGTTTTTGTAGGTTGGATAACAATTCTTGTTAGCGCTAACAGTTTATGTAAGTTAGATAACAATTCATGTTAGCGCTAACAGTTTGTGTAAGTTGGATAACAATTCTTGTAAGCGCTAACAGTTTGTGTAATTTAGATAACAGTCTTGTTATCGCTTATAGTTTGTGCATTTTAGATAACAATTCCTGTTAGCGCTAACAATTTTGTAATTTAGGTAATAGTTCGTGTTAGCGCTAACAATTTGTGTATTTTAGATAACAATTCATGTTAGCGCTAACTGTTTGTGTAAGTTAGATAACAATTCCTGTTATCGTTAACAGTTTGAGTAAGTTAGGTAACAAATCTAATTAGCGCTAATAGTTTGTTAAAGTTGGATAACAATACCTAGTAGCGCTAATAGTTTGTGTAAGTTAGATTACTATTAATGTTATCGCTAACAGGTTGTGTAAGTTGGATAACTATTCTTTTTAGCGCTAACAGTTTATGTAAGTTAGATAACAATTCTTGTTATCGCTAGCAGTTTTTGTAGGTTGGATAACAATTTCTGTTAGCGTTATTAGTTTATGTAAGTTAGATGAAAATTCCTGTTAGTGCTAACAGTTTGTGTAATTTTGATAACAATTCTTGTTAGTGCTAAGAGTTTGTGTAAGTTGGATAACAATTCCTGTTAACGCTAACAGTATGTGTAAGTTGGATAACAATTCCTGTTAGCGCTAATAGTTTGTGTAAGTAAGATAACAATTCTTGTTAGCGCTAACAGTTTATGTAAGTTAGATAACAAATTCTGTTAGCGCAAACAGTTTGTGTAAGTTAGGTAACAATTCGTGTTAGCGGTAACAGTTTTTGTAGGTTGGATAACAATTCTTGTTAGCGCTAACAGTTTATGGAAGTTAGATAACAATTCTTGTTAGCGCTAACAGTTTGTGTAAGTTGGATAACAATTCTTCTTAGCGCTAACAGTTTGTATAATTAGATAACAATTCTTGTTATCCCTTACAGTTTGTGCATTTTAGATAACAATTTCTGTTAGCGCTAACAATTTGTGTAATTTAGGTAACAACTCTTGTTAGCGCTAACAGTTTGTGTAAGTTAGATAACAATTCCAGTTATCGCTAATAGTTTGTGTAAGTTAGGAAACAAATCTTATTAGCGCTAATAGTTTGTGTAAGTTGGATAACAATACCTATTAGATCTAACAGTTTATGTAAGTTAGATAACAATTCCTGTTAGCGCTAACATTTTGTGTAATTTAGATAACAATTCCTGTTAGCGCTAACAGTTTGTGTAAGTTGGATAACTATTCTTGTTAGGGCTAACACGTTGTGTAATTTAGATAACAATTCTTGTTATCGCTAACAGTTTGTGTAAGTTGGATAACAATTCCTTTTTTTGCTAGCAGTTTCTGTAATTTGGATAACAATTGTTGTAAGCGCTAACAAATTGAGTAATTTAGAAAAACAATTCCTATTAGCACTAATAGTTTGTGTAATATAGAAAAAAATCCTGTTAGCGCTAAGAGTTTGTGTAATTTAGATAACAATTAATGTTAGCGCTAACACTTTATATAAGTTACATAACAATTCATGTTATCGCTAACAGTGTGTGTAATTTAGGTAACAATTCATGTTAGCGCTAACACTATGTGTAAGTTGGATAGCAATTCTTTTTAGCACTAACAGTTTTTATAAGATACATAACAATTCGTGATAGCCCTAATAGTTTGTGTAAGTTGGATAACAATTCATGTTAGCGCAAACAGTTTGGTAAGTTAGATAACAATTCCTGTTAGCGCAAACAGTTTATGTTAGTTAGATAACAATTCCTGTTAGCTCTATCAGTTTGTGTAAGTTAGGTGACCTTCCCTAATTAGCGTTAACTGTTTGTGTAATTTAGATAACAATTCTTGTTACCGCTAACAATTTGTGTAAGTTGGATAACAATTCCTATTTTTGCTCAAACTTTGTGTAAGTTAGATAAAAAAATCTGTTAGCGCTAATAGTTTGTGTAAGTTAGATAACAATTCATGTTATCGCTAATAGTTTGTGTAAGTTAGGTAACAATTCGTATTAGCGCTAAAAGTTTTTGTAGGTAGGATATCAATACCTATTAGCTCTAACAATTTATGTAAGTTAGATAAAAATTCATGTTAGTGCTAACACTTTCTGTAATTTAGAAAACAATTCCTGTTAGCGCTAACAGTTTGTGTAGTTTATATAATATTTCGTGTTAGCGCTAACAATTTGTGTAAGTTAGATAACAATTCCTGTAAGAGCTCACAGTTTGCCTGTTATCATTAACAGTTTGCGTAAAATAGGTTACAATACATGTTAGCGCCAACAGTTTGTGTATGTTGGATAACAATTCCTGGTAGCGCTGACTGTTTGTGTAATTCAGATAACAATTGTGTTATTGCTAACAGTTTGTGTAAGTTAGGTACAATTACTATAAGCGCTAACAGTTTGTGTAATTTAGATAACAATTCTTGTTATTGTTGTTCTACAACCACCGTTGCCGGTTGAGGACCAGCTGTTGTAGTGGAAGTAGGCATAAAACCAACAGAAGCTATCTAGTACCTTCTCCAACAGCCAACTTTCTGCTGACACAGAATGTGACTGAAAGAGCCACTTAGCACCAAATTCAGCACAGTGTTACACCTTATAATAAACTGACAACTCACAAAGTTTCAGATCAATTGACTTAGTCAACCATAAGAAATAGTCTTTGCAAGTTTCTTATAAACTGCCTTTAGAAAAACTATATTCCCAAGAGTGGATACATAATTTTGACTAAGTCCTAAACTATATCCTCATTGTGAGTATCTACTGATCCCTGCTAAATATGTTCTCAATGCTATGGTTTTGTTCTATGTTTTAACAAACTAACTAAACTGTACTTTACTGTTCCGTAAGTACTTTCCTAAACCCTGTTTGCTACCTGCAACAAATCTACTAATGTAACACTATTTTCTAATGCGCTAAACAACAAATATTTGTTTCCCAAATATTTACAGATATTGTTCGTACGGTAAAAGTTGCCGGTGCTAGTTAGCACTATTCACAACAGTCCAAATGTCTGTTGGTCAAATGGTACGAAACATCCTGAGTTCGTACGGCGCAGTCAGTCACTTGTGGTCCCCACTTGAATCGCGTCCGTCGACTCGGTTTGCATCAACGGTCCACTTACGCTCTTTTCCCGGATGTTCGGCTTAGTCTCCATCCGTCTGATTCAAAAAAATCCCCTGTATGATTAATGACACATGGCTGTGGGTGTTGGTGTCACTCCGGAATACCTGCACTGTCTTAAAATGTCTACACGTGTCCCTGCAGTACTACAGTAAACTCTACTGTCTACCTGCTACTTTCACACTATTAGAGGTCAGTAGTAAATCTGACTTGGATGAAAATATTCTAAGTCATAAATCTCCCCTCATAGCCTTATCTAGTGAACTAAAGATTTCCAAATTCAACACACACTTATAGCTGTACTAACACTAATTATACAAACTAAAACTGTGGTAAGACTAATTACACGGACTAATAATGCAACTCTGAGACCTCCATAGGTCCTTAAAATAGGCAGCTCATACAAAGCCTCTACGATAACCCTGACCCCTTTGTGTTTCATAAAGAATAACTAGCACCCTGGCATACATAAACTTTGACCACATTTTCTCTTGTGAAGGTAAGACTCCCCTAAGCCTATAGCAACAAGAATCTCTGAATTTGCTCCCCAGAGCAGTAAGTTATGGAGGGTCAAAGATTACCTTTTCTACAAAAGCTATGTAGGAGAGAGGATCCTATTTACCAAATTTTCCTAAGTCCTATCTCTCTCTCAAACTATATCTACTAAAGTACGACACTGATCAAAATTATGTGTCGTATAGAAAGGTACAGGAGTCGGTGTACTTTCTTTACGACCATTCTACTACATGGCCAACCAGTCGACACATGTCATATCTAGATTCTTTCCTGTAATCCCGAGAGATACCGTAATCCAATGTGGTCGTGCCACGTGTCAGTCGATGTGGAGGTGATCCAAAACCGCCAAAATCATGTTCGCGATCTCGGCATTCTTCGTGGGCGTCCAATCAAAACTGGGTTTTAATCGTAGTCGTCATAAATCGTTGCACGATATTTATTTCGATGTCGCAACAAAATGCGCAGTATCCGTTGCGGAATTGTACCGTATTCCATACTTTACAAAATTGTATCCATGTGCGACGTCTATAGTTCCAGTTAAATGAATTAGTTAAAGCTTCACAATTTATATATTTGTCAATCCCTATATGTCTTAACACCGATCTTAGACGTGTACGTTTAAGCTAACCGCTACCAGCTAGCTTTACAAACGGTAGGTACCTCGATAAAATCCTGGGTCTGTCAATTACCCTTTTAGTAAATCTACTAAAACATCTACATGTCTCTCTCTGGATAGCACATGTAGCCATGGCTCTATCTCCCTCTTCAACCTTCAGTGACTGCGACAAGTGTGGGAGCTGATAAGAGGAGTTAGAGGCAGACTTCCTTGGCTTCTTTTCTGCAATTAATTTTAGACCTAAAAAATACTAAAAAAAACCATTAATCTCTACACACCCCTTATTTTCTAGTCACCTTTTAATTTCGTACCACACTTCTCCCTGCAAAAAATTAGCTTAGGGGAAGGCATAGGTTTGGTCATCATATATGCTACCATTTCACTATCTGGTCTATATTCTAAACAGATTATTTTGTCTTCTACCTTTTCCCTAACAAAGCTAAGTCTAATGTTCATATGTTTTTCTTTAAAATGGTGTTTAGGATTAACAGAAATGGCAATAGCTGCCTCATTGTCACAAAATACTTTCTGAACACCACTCTTAAGATGACCAAGTTCACAAAGCAAAGACTTGACCCACATTAACTCTTTTACAGCAAAGCAAGAGGCCATGTACTCAGCCTCCATGGTGGACAGAGCAATGACCTTTTGCTGCTTGCTTTCTTCCATCGGTTCCTCTCAGGACATTTCATCGCCTCACCATAAGTCTGGGGTTCGTCGAGATGATACATTTTGGTTACCTTGTTAACTTGTTTCTCCTGCACTCTTTTACTACGACTCTTTCCACCCTCGAACTTTGATGCCGAAATGGATGGCTCTCGTGGATTCTTTCGAATAGTTTCGACTTCTCCCATCTCTTTCGATTCTAGGTCTATTTTCACCACGTCTTCCGCTTCGGTTGGAGTTCGTATTAGAGGTTCCACGGCTGAATCCTCCTTGGTATGATTTTAACCTGCAAGATCATCATCTTCTTGAAAACTTCGATAGCTAGGAAGCTCAAAGTCATCAGAATTTTTTGACTCAAATCTGATTTTGACTGTCTTTGTATGCTCAAAGGGATCTATAGATTTCCGTTCATTCATGACCACTAGATGCTTTACTAGGATTATATCTTCTCTCTTGAAATTAAAGACTCTATATCCTTTTACATCTTCATCATATCCTAGCAAATATCCTCGTTTTCTTTTCAGATCCAACTTCCAATTTGACCGATCTGTGTCTAGGCTGAATACTTGACAACAGAAAACCATTAAGTGTGAAACATCTGGTTTTCGGCCGGTCCATCTCTCATAAAGAATTTGGCCTTTTACTACCAAATCAAGAACTCTATTCTTGAGATAATTTGCAAAGTTCATAACTTCGGCCCAAAATCTCTTTCCTATCTTTTTATGAGAGAGCATACTTCTGGCACTATCACTTAGTGTTCTATTTAACCTCTCGGCTACACCATTCTGCTCAGGATTTTCAGGAATTGTCTTTTGGTGTTGCAATCTTTCTTCTCTCAGAAAATCCTCAAACTGATAAGAGGTATACTCTCCCCCATTATCACTCCTTACACTCTTAATACAGGTTTCATGGAGTTTCTCACTCCATGCGTTATATTTTTTAAAAACCTGTTGGGCCTCTGATATATTTTTCAAAAAATGCACTCTAGAGTATCGAGACCAATCGTTAGAGATTGTCATCATAAATCTTTTACCACCAGGTGAGGGCACTTTGATCGGTCCCCAAATATCAGTGTGTTCCAAGTCTAACACTTTTTCCCCTTTATAAGTGGCTTCTTTTGGAAAGGGTAATCTATGTGCCTTACCTTGAGCACAACCACTACAGTCACTAAGGTTTTCACTTTCTCTGAACTAAATTCCTTCCACTATTCCCATCTTTATCATTTCTTTCAACTTATCTAAATGCACATGCCCAAGCCTCTTATGCCACAACATAAAATCATGAACACGAGCATAGTAAAGTTTCTTCTTTTCATTGCTTAAAATTAGCCTAAACATCCCTTGGCTACCTTTTTGAGCAGTGAATTAAACTACCTCCTCAAAGCTAACAGTAAAGGTTCCCTTCCTAGTGCAAGTCCCAAAACCCTTATCATCTAACATAGACGTTGAGATGAGGTTTTATTCAACTCTGGAATAAACAACACATCAGAGAATGTTACAATGGATGTCTTTCCCTCCACTATGACTCTCAAATCTACTAATCCAACCATATTAGTAGTGACTACTCCTCCCTCCCCATACTCTATCTCTATGGTGGGAATCTTTCTCAACTTAGTGAACAAGTGTTTATCCTTACACATGTGCATGGAGGCAGCGGATTCCACAATCCAACCTCCATCACCTTTCAAACCTCCAAAAGCACAATTTTGCTTTCAAGGAATTTTGAACCTGGTCTTTGCCTCCAACTCCTTATCCAACAAGAGCTCACCGTCCTCGTCTTCAGATTCCTCCTTGTGTACCTTAGTCACAAAAGCCTTTTTATTTTATTTAGAGGTCCACCGATCTGCCCCTCCTTTAATCGAAGTTTGGTTGGCTTAATGCACTCCGCCATATAGTGCCTTGGTTTCTTACAAAAATGACACAAACCTTTGGGAGCCAATGGTCCTAACTCCTCAGTCTGATTTTTTCAGCCCCTCTATAATTTCTGACCGATTTCCTAGAATCGTAGTTTCTCTAATCAGTCCTAGCTTCCAAGGCTTGCCAACTCTTTCCTCCCCTTCGGATCTCAATCGTGTTCTCCCAAACGAGAATCATCCTTAGCACTGAATTCCATATCCACCTTGAGTCTGGCAAGTCTTGCACACGGTTGACTATGTTCTCGAACTCATCAAGTAACTTCATAAGCAAACAATTAACATTCATCTTTTCTGTTTCCATATGTCCAGCATTCTCTAGCTTTATGAAAAGTGTTGGGAGCTCATTACAAAAATCCAACATCTTCCCCCCATTGTATACTTATGTGTTAATTTTTTGATCAGCCAACTGCTATTGCTGAATAGTACCATTTTGGTACATCTCTATAAGAGCCACCCAAAGATCGGATGCCCTCTCTACTTGGAAATGAGGAGATGCAAACCCTTGAGTAAGATGGCGGAGGATGAAGTGCTTTGCCGCCATATTGTTGTAGTCTAATGTATTGATATCATTCTCTTCGATCCTCAAAATATGTGACATGAATGCCGAACGGGTTACTATCAGTGTGATCGTCTCTTTCTCCTTTCCTTTATCCACTACCTCCCCTTCCTTTGTCTCCTCCGTTGGAGATGGATGCATCTCTAGTGTATCTACTTCCTCTTAACCTTGGAGGGATGCTAAGAGTGGATGGACGCCTCACCCGTCCACTCACTATTCCCCAAAACCTTTTCTCACATAGAGATCGTGTCATCATACTCTCCTAGTATATGAAGCCATTTTTATTAAAGATGGGCACCCTAGAGGGTGGGCCCATAACCTGGAACTTTGAGACCTCCATAAGTCCTCAGAGTAGGCAGCTCACACGAAGCCTCTAGGATAACCGTGACCCCTTTGTTTTTCAGCATGAATAACTGCCATACTGGCAGACAAAAACTGCCCACCTTCACCAGTATGAAGGGAAGACTCTCCTGAGTCTATAGCAAAAAGAATTTCTGAATTTTCTCCCCAGAGTAGTAAGTTATGAAGGGTCAAAGTTGACCTTTTGTACAAAAGCTTTCTGGGAGAGAGGGTCATATCTACCAAATTTTCCTAAGTCCTATCTCTCTCTAAAACTCTATCTACACAAGTACGACACCAATAAAAATACAGTGTCGTACAAAAAGGTACACGTATCGATGTACTTTCTGTATGACCATTCTACGACATGGCCAACCTGTCGACACATGTCATATGTGGATTCTTACCTGTAATCCCCAAAGATGCCGTAATCTAATGTGGTCCTGCCACGTGTCAGTCGATGTGGCAGTGACCGAAAACTGCCAAAATCCTATTCCGCAATCTCGAAATTTTTCGCGGCTGTCGAATCAAAACCGCGTTTTAATTGTAGTCTTCATCAATCATTGTGTGATATTTATTTCGCTGTCGAAACAAAATGCCTGGGATTTGTTTCGCAACCGTACCCTATTCTGTACTTTACAAAACTGTATCCATGCGCGACGTCTATAATTCCAATTAAATGAATTAGTTCACGCTTCACAATTTATATATGTCTAACCCTATTTGTCTTAACACCGATATTAGACGTGTACGTTTAAGCTAACCGTTACCAGCTAGCTTCACAAACGGTAGGTACCACGATCACATCCTGGGTCTGTCAA
>JBBHKE010002553.1:36205-53705 GCA_037447655.1 Zygnema cylindricum | reverse complement strand
ATGACTTCTGGAAGTTTCCCAAAAACTGCCCTTAAAATGTCATAATCCGAAAACCGGATGATACAAAATTGTCTAAGTCCTAAACTATATACTCACAGTGAGTATTTACTCGTCACACTAATATGGGTGAATGTACAACAGTACTATCCTGACTAACTATAAAGTATCCAGCCCGTACTTTACTGTACGGTGAGTACCTACAAAACCGTAATTACTACATGTCGCTAAATGAACAATGTAACACTATTAATTAATTCACATTAAACTTAACTTATTTTTTTTCCAAATATTCAAATATATTGTCCGTACAATTTATGTTGCCGATGCTTAGTCAACATCAGCCGCAAAAGTTCAGATGAATGTTGATTCGATGGTACGAACGTTCTGAGTGCATACGGCGCACTCAGTCATTGTGGTCTTGCTTTAATCGCGTCCTTCAACTCTGTCTCGTTTCAACGATCTCCCTTTGATTCCGTACGGTGCGCTCCTAGATGTCCGGCTCGGTCTTCGTGCGTCCGATTCACTGAAACCGCCCATATGATTTTTGACACGTGTATGTGGATGTCGGCGCAACTCCGGAATACCTGCATTAACTTCTTGTCGATACGTGTATCTGAGTGTTTTGTCACTTGTGGTCCCACGTGAATCACGCTTTGTGGTTCCAGATGAATCGCGTCTGTTGACACGAATTCAATCAATGATCATAGCGTCGAACCGTACCATATATTTATGGAATAACCGGTTCAGATTCCGTTCGTCCGATTCGGTGAATCCAATCGTCTCTTGCGTGACGCGTGTAACTGACTGCCGGCGCTACTCCATAAAATTTGCAAATGTCTCTCTCGCTGACGCGCGTCCTTTTAAAAATACAATAACCTCTATTGTACTTTTGCTACTGTAATACTAATTAAGGTAATCACTACATCTGACAACTTAGAAAACATTATAAGTTATTTAAGTCTCCTCTCACAGCTCTATCTACTGAAATAAAGATTTCCAATACAACACTCCCCTAAATCTTTAGACTCGCTCACTCACTTAGTCCAATGGCTTCTCTGCAAAACTGCAACTTAGGAGCAGGAAGGGCTCTAGTTAACATGTCAGCCACCATCTCCTCATCCGGTAAGTAACACAATTTCATCACTTTTGCAAGCACCTTTTCTATGACAAAGTGTAGTCTAACATCCATGTGTTTGCTTTTAAAATGATGACTGGGGTTAGAGGCAATGGCAATAGCTGCGTGGTTGTCACACCATGTAGACTAAGGACCTGTTTGCATATACCCAAGTTCTTGTAAAATAGACTTAACCCCTAAGAGCTCCTTGAGGGCGGAAGCTGCTGCCATGTATTCTGACTCCATTGTGGATTGAGCTGTAACGTTTTGTAGTTTGCTACTCCAGCAACAAGTTCCATCTCTTATCTTAAGAACAAAACCAGTTGTAGATTTCCGGCTTGGCATATCTCCATAGCTAGCGTCGCTCCACGTCTGTATTTTCACTTCTCCTCCTCCAAGTACAAGCATAAGATTTCGAGTTCCTGCAAGATATCTCAACATCCTTTTTGATGCTTCCCAGTTTGCCTTTTTAGGATTCTGCAGACTTCTACTCAAGACCCCCACAGCTGCTGCAATATCAGGTCTTATACAGTTCATAAAATATATAAGACTTTGAACTACCTGTCTATATGGCTTTGAAGCCATAAACTCGTCCTCCCTTGACTCTAGACTCTCACACACCATTATGTCTAAATCTAAATCCCTTCCTTCCAATTTCTGCCTATATTCTATGGGAGTTATAGATCCCTTTACATCTTTTATTTCAAATCTTTCCAACATGTTAGCTATTGCTTCTTTCTGAGTCAACATAATCAGCCTTTTCTTTCTGGCTCTTTCTACCAGTATTCCTGAGATATACTTGGCCTCACCGAGGTCCATCATCTCAAACCTAAACCTTAAAGTCACTTTAATGCGGTTTATTTGATCCATTGACTTACTTATTAATAACAAGTCATCCACATATACAGCTGTGTATAGTATCCCATCCTCCCCTTGTAAGACATATACAGAATGATTTGAGCTAATTATTTTAAATCCCAGCCCAGTCAAAAACTCATCTTACTTCAAATTCCACTAACGCGCGGTTTGTTTTAGCCCATACAAAGATTTCATCAATTTACACCCTAATTCTTCTTTCCATTTTTCAACATACATATCAGGTTGTTTCATATAAATAGTTTCTACTAACTTTCCATGCAAGAAGGTCGTTTTAACATCTATTTGATGTATTTCCATATTCTCTATAACCGCTAGATTTCGCAAAATTCCGACAGTAGGAAATCTAACAGCTGGAGAGATGGTTTCTTCAAAGTCAATACCTTCTTTTTGATTGAACCCTTTGGCCACTAATCTGGCCTTATACCTTTCAATGGTATTGTTCGGGTTCAACTTCACCTTGAATACCCATTTGCTGCCGAAGGCTTTTCTGGCCGGAGGAAGATCCACCCGCTCCCAAGTCTATGCCTCCAAAATAGACTTCATTTCATGGTTTGCCGCCTCAATCCACTAATTTCTCTCATGTGATGAGAAGACCTCCTGGATCGTTTGAGGCTTCTCTGTAGCTGCACAAAAAACAAAGTGAGAGCATGCTTGCAGACGGCTGCTAGATCTTTTCCACCCTGGAAATTTTGAGGCTTAATCATCGGCAGCCTCTGATTTTTCTGTTTTGTTTGAACTGTAACTTGAGTTGGTACTGAATGCGTACTAGTTCCTTTCGGCTGAGTTGTAGATTGTGGTGAATTTTCCTTTGAAGGCCCTAGAGGAACTGAAGGAAGAGATGTCCCACTTGCCGTTGGAAAGTACACTCGATGCGTATGGTGAAAAATGACATATTCATGTTTTTCTGTTGCCGGTTGATCTGGTACTTGAAAAAATTCAACCGAATCATGTTCATCTTTAATCTGGATATTCCTAGAGATAATCACTTTCTATTTCTCAAATCCAAAAACACTATATCCTTTCGCATTATCATCATACCCCATGAAAATCCCAGGTATGCCTTTAGCCTCCATTTTCCATCTATCCTTTGAAGTATCTAAAATAAAACACTTGCTGCCAAAGATCTTAAAGTGACTAACATCAGGTTTTTCTCTTGTCTAAAGCTTATAAGGTGTAGTGCTAACAGATCTAGAAGCAATTCTATTTTTACTATAAACCGCACAGTTAAGTGCTTCAACCCAGAATTTCTAATCTAGCCCTTTATCTGTAAGCATGGACCGAGCACTCTTTGTCACTGTCCTATTTAATCTCTCAAAAACACCTATCTATTCTGGTGTATATAGAACTGTAAGATTGTGACTGATACCTTCGTTCAGAATGAGAAATGCTTCGAGTTCCTTTGATGTGTATTCTCCCCCGATGTCAGATCTTAGCGCCAATATTGGAACTCCATGAAGCTTTTCTGCCCACGCTTTGTAGTGTTTGAAGTGAGTAAACACTTCACTTTTATGTTGCATGAAGTAAACTTTGTTTTACTTAGAGTAGTCATCTCTAAATGTGACCATATAGTGGACGCCTCCAGCCAAAGCCACTTGTGAAGGATCGAGAATATCAAAATGTATTAGTTGCAGAACTTTTTCGGATCTGTGGTCTGTTTCCAGTGGAAATGGCAATCTGTGGATCTAGCCAAGTGAACAACCATCACATCATTGTATAGGATGAGAGGTGAGAGAAACTCCATTATATTTTCCTGAATTCACCATTTTTTTTAGACTATCATAATTCATGTGTCCTAATCTTTTATGCCACACCTCATTATCAGATTGGACACTGGAGTAGAGAACATCATTTTCTTTATACTCAGCCATGTCCATTAGGTACATTTTGCTAGCATCTCTAGGTCTTGTTACTGATACTTTTCCTTCCTTGCTAACAACCTGTCTACCTCATTTCAGAATGACTTCAAAGACTTTGCTTTCCACTAATGAGGTAGAGAAAGATTCTATTTAAAATTTGGAACATACAAAACATTGTGAAGTTCTTTCTACCGACTTTCCCCCCACATCTACCATTAAAGATACATCACCCTGAGACGAGGTTTGAACACTCATCCCACAAGCATAATATATACTCATTGGAGTCGTTTGGTGCAGATTTGAAAAAGCCGCATTGTTCCAGCACATGTGGGTCGATGCTCCTGTGTCCATGATCCATCCTGCATCTTTGGGGCCCTCCATCGCTGCCGCAATAGCAAATAACTCCGCTTCATCTTGCTCATTAAAGCTCGGAGACTCATCTGCATCAGTTGCAGAATCTGTAAAGAGATCTTTTCCATGAGTAGGATTTCCAGAAAAGCCTCTGTGATATTGGCTTTGCTGCCAACTCGACATGTATAAACCTGTCTCATTAGCCTTTTTCAGCTTAGGAAAGTACCTGTATCCAAGACCCTTCTCAGAACAATAGAAAAACGCAGTAGATGATTGTCTATTTGCCCTCTGATTAAACTGATTAAACTGATTCTGATTATGGTTAAACTGATTCCTATTCTGATTAAACTGTGCTCTTTTGTCAAAGTGAGTTGCAAAAGCTTCAACCTTTTTTTCTCCTTCAAAGAGTTTAGTATTAGACTCTTCCTCCAATATAAGATTATATGCTAATTGAAAAGACCAGCTAGCTTTATCATGACTCTTTAACTGAGCAGACACACCTTTCATGCTACTAGGAAGTCCTCTAATAAGCAAAGCTGCCTGCTAAAACTCAAGAAATGACCCTCCAGCCGAAGAGTGTGCATCAATAAGTCACGAAAGTTGTCACAATACTCGACCATAGTTCCCCTCGAGTATTTGTACCCCCAAATTTTTCCAGCCACCAAGAGCTCTTTTTGGAAATTCGCTTTCTCAAAAGCGGATTTCAGTGATGTCCAAATCTCCTTCGCCTTCTTCATTTTCGAACAAGACATGATCAGAGGTTTTGAAATACAAAGAATTAGATTGTTCCTTGCCATTGAATTATTTTTCTCCCAACTTGGATATGTTTCATCAATGGAGCCATCCAAGACCCCCAATAAGTCAACAGTTTCAAACGAAGATTCAACCATCGTAGCCCAATACGCATACTTTTGGCCATTGAAGATAGGAATTCTTGACGAAAGGCCCATAACCTGTTGTTCTACAACCACAGTTGCAGGAGGAGGACCAGCAGTAGTAGTGGAAGTAAACATGGAAAACATCAATAGCTATCAAGCACCTACTCAACAGCCAACTTTTAGCTTACACAAAATATGACTCACAAGGCCAACATGCCTTAAACTTCTCCCAGTAATACAAAACAAAGTAAACTGAGAACTCCCAAAATTGCAGCATAAATGACCCAGTAAACTATAAGATATGACTTTGGAAGTTTCCCAAAAATTGCCCTTAAAATGTCATAATCCGAAAACTGGATGATACAAAATTGTCTAAGTCCTAAACTATGTACTCACATTGAGTATCTACTGGTCACACTAATACGGGTGAATGTACAATAGTACTATCCTGACTAACTACAAAGTATCTAGCCCGTACTTTACTGTACGGTGAGTACCTCCAAAACCCTAATTACTACATATCGCTAAATGAACAATGTAACACTATTAATTTATTCACATTAAACTTAACTTATTGTTTTTCCAAATATTCACACATAATGTGAGTACAATTTATGTTGCCGATGCTTAGTCAGCATCAACCGCAAAAGTCCAGATGAATGTTTATTCGATGGTACAAACGTCCTGAGTGCGTACGGCGCACTCAGTCATTGTGGTCCCGCTTTAATCGCGTCCGTCGACTCTATCTCGTTTCAACGATCTCCTTTTGATTCCGTACAATTACGCTCCCAGATGTTCGGCTCGGTCTCCGCGCGTCAAATTCACCGAAACCGCCCGTATGATTTTGACACGTGTATGTGGATGTCGGCGCAACTCCGGAATACATGCATTAACTTCTTGTCGATACGTGTATCTGAGTGTTTTGTCACTTGTGGTCCCACGTGAATCACGCTTTGTGGTCCCAGATGAATCGCGTCCGTTGACACGAATTCAATCAATGATCATAGCGTCGAACCGTACCATATATTTCCGGAATAACCGGTTCAGATTCCGTTCGTCCGATTCGGTGAATCCAATCGTCTCTTGCGTGACGCGTGTAACTGACTGCCGGCGCCACTCCATAAAATTTGCATACGTCTCTCTCGCTGACGCGCGTCCTTTTAAAAGTACAATAACCTCTATTGTACTTTTGCTACTGTAATACTAATTAAGGTAAGTACTACATCAGACAACTTAAAAAATATTCTAAGTTATTTAAGTCTCCCCTCACAGCCCTATCTACTGAAATGAAGATTTCCAATTACAACAATAATTAGATCAGATAATTTGACATATAATTGGACAAATAATTTGACAGCTAATTAGACAGATAATTAGAAAAATAATTAGACAGGTAATAAGATTAGATAGATAATTAGATTAGATAGATAACTAGATTAGATGGATAATTAGATCAGATAGATAATTAGATTAGATAGAGAATTAGATTAGATAGATAATTAGATGCGATAGATTATCAGGATAGAGAATTAGATTAGATGAATGATTAGATTAGATGGATAATTAGATAGATAATTAGATATATAAGTAGATAGATAACTAGATAATTACATAGATAGATAATTCGATAGACACATAGATAGACAGATAGTTAGATAGATATATAGACGTAATTCGACAGATAATTAGAAATATAATGACAGATAATTAAAAGATAATTAAACAGACAGATAATTAGATAGATAATTAGAAAGAAAATGACAGATATTTAAACAGAGATAATTAGAAAGATAATTAGATTAGATAATTTGACTGATAATTAGATTAGATAATTTGACTGAATAATTAGACAGATAATTAGAAAAATAATTTGACTGGTAATTAGATAAGATAACTTCACATATAATTGGACAAAAAAATTGTCAGCTAATTAGACAGATAATTAGATTAGATAGATAATTAGATTTGATAGATAATTAGATCAGAAAGATAATTAGATGAGATAGATAATTAGATGTGATAGATTATCAGATAAGATAGATAATTAGATTAGATAGTGAATTAGATTAGATAGATAATTAAATTCGATGGATAATTAGATTAGATAGATAATTTGATAGATATTTAGATATATAAGTAGATAGATAACTAGATAATTACATAGATAGATAATTAGGTAGACACATGGATAGACAGATAGTTAGATAGATATATAGACTGATAATTAGACAAATATATTGACATAATTAGACAAATAATTAGACAGGTAATTAGAAAAACTAATGACAGATAATTAAACAGATAAATAGACAGATAATTAGACAGATAATTAGATTAGATAATTTGAGTGAATAATTAGACATGTAATTAGATTATATTGTTAATTGGACAGATTATTAGATAGATAATTAGATAATTATATAGATAGATAATCATATAGACACCTAGATAGACAGATAGATAGAAAGATAGACAGATAGATAATTAGACAGGTAATTAGACAGATAATTAGAAAGATAATTAGATTAGATAGATAATTTTAGATATATACTTAGATTAGTTATAATTAGATTAGATACATAATAAGATGGAAAAAATGAGAGTATAACAGATTTTAAATCCTCGAAACCACCACAACAATAGTAATACTTGAGAAGTGGGTTGATGAGGTAAGGGGGGAGAAGAGTTTTAGGAAAACTTACTACATCCATTGCTTTCCGAAAACTGTTACGAAAACTTCTTAGTAGTTTTGGGGATGATCTTTCGGTATCGGTTCGCCCGCTCCTCAGCGATCTTCTAGATGATTATCCGCAAATGATCCCTTTTGGTTGTAACATGTTGTATTTTCCGGCTGGACTGCGGCGGGTCAACAGTTTAGGGTGACTCTCCAAATCTCCGCCCGTGGTGTGGTCTTCTCCACTCGAAGCTTCTTCCACGAGAGGCTCCACACGTGGTTATTCGGTTTCACCACTCGCCATTTCGGATCCCACATTGTTCATCTTTTCGATCACCTCTTCAACAACGGTGCAAGGATATGAGATATGGCGTTTGATCTTATGCTTGAGTTGAGTTCTGCTGTTGTGTTCAATTGTTGGGTTGTTTGAGATAAATTTTAATATTTGGTTGTAAATTTGAAATCCCACCTTTTTAAAAACTCATAAACGAAACTGGAATTTGGAAAAATTGCCGCCCATAAATTCTACGAAAGAGCTGTGAAAAACGATGGAGCTTATTGAATGTACGGATTTTTCTTACAAAAGAAACCAACAGGACAGACGGTATGTGTATTATCGTTGTTTTGCAGGCATGACGTTTGTATGGTTAACGAATTGACCACGTGTAATTGTTATCGTCCAATAATATGTCGCGTAACGTCGATTCGTTAGGATATCTTCAAATTGCGACCTAATTAGAGTTAAATTTCATTGTATTACGTGTTCATTTTCGAACTTCCTCACTTGAAAGCAACTTTATTAGAGTTAAGACACCTTATAAAGGTAAAATGACTCTAATAAAACCAACAAAGTGTTACGTTATTAGAGTTCAAAAGTACCTTTTTCGTACGAAAATCAAACAACGAAACGAAAAGCGTCGTTTACATTCGAACTACAAGCGTAATTCAACCGTTCATGGATGTTGATTTTCAATTATGTAACTGCGCATAATTTGCATGTAACCTTCGACGGTGGTCCCGACGTAACTGACATTCAGCGCGACAATAGTACTAACGTCATAAAGACGTCAAAATATACGGACTGACAGTTTTTGTATGTCTACATAATGTAGTGTTCATAATTACAGCGCGGATTTTTATTGCCGACATAACCCAATATAGAGTACTTAAATAAATTAGAGTGAAATTCCTTTTTGAAAAATTTCTATCTCACAAATTAGAGTTCATAACTCTAATTATTTTTTTCTCTTTTTTTACTATAATTTTTTCATTACTCTGATTCGATTTGCGGTGTACTGTACTTCAATGCGATAACACCGCGAATCGTTATTAGTGTCAAAGTCACTAATTTGGGTTCTTAAAATTTTGATTTTTTTCCTCAAATAGGATACATGATTTTAATTTTTCCTTGACGTTAATTAAGGTACCGTACCAAATATCGTAAAGAACGAAAGTACAATAAGATCTAAATAGTGTGGTGTACAGTCGATGTCAAACCGTACATAAATATACCTTTTCAAGTGAAAAATTTACAAAAAATGAATTAAATCAAGCGCGCACGCATAGGAACGTGCGCTAAAAAAACCGGATTATAATGACAAGTCAATTAGTCTTACATGTACCGATATTAAAATTTCACGACGGCCTACGATTTCTAATGTTTTGTACGGATATACATATTAATGTATATAATCGTACGACGAATATTCCATTTTTGCAGTTCCAAATGAACATAATGCCGAAATTAGAATACACCTTTTTAAAAAAAAAAATCAAATTCTAAATTAGCGTCAATTACGGTAAATTTTCTTCAACACTATTTAAACGTTGACATTAATAACGATTCGCGGTGTAGTACCCTATGATCGTAGTGGACATACTCGTACTGTTAATGCCACTATGAACCTGAACTGTATATAACGTTGTGTGACTTAATGCTGCGGCGGCCAATCACCGGACTATGAAGTACAAACAGGTACAGTATTCTCTCCGGTTAAAACCCTAACTGTCGACTTGTTTGAAATTTCTGTGTCGGTGAATTCCTTCGAGAATCTTTCACCGACACAGTTTCTCGTCGCGTCCAAAATGTCTTGATTCAGCATAAAGTCGACAAATTCGATAAAATTCAGCTGACGGAAGATTCGCTGCAATATCTTGCCGTCTCAGGATTGAACTCGAAAGCAGATTCGATGCAACATCTCGTCGAATTCGGAGCTAACTACAGTATCTTTGTTCAACTGAATTACTGTAGCGGACGGCGGAGTTCCTGGTATGTGTTTTGGATTTCGAAAGGTTTCCGCCCTCTTTCCAGTCCTTTTTTTCTGTCGTATAACTCAACGCCCCTTTGGCAAGCACGTTTTCCAACGGATTTACCGATTTGAATTAAAACGTTTTCTTTTTCTGTGTCGTTTCTGCACACGAACCTTTTTGGTTTTGTCCATGTTGTTCAACGGATAAATATTTTGCTTTGTTGATCTGGATTCAAACGTTAATTTTTCTTTGTCGTTTTTGTGCACGCGCCATTTTAACTTTTGTTTCATCACTTTGTTTTATTTTTGCAATGTCTTATGCAACCCACGTTTTTCAACGGATCTATTTATGCTTTGTTAACGTTTATATTTTTGTCGTTTTAATGTCGGTGCATTCTTTTGTAATCTCAGCGTACCTTTCTGGTTTTGTCTTTTTCCTCTCTACCGTTTGTCTTTTTTTGCTCTGTCGCATAATCCAACGTCCCTTTTGCGACGTACATTTTCCAACGGATCGATCTTGCTTTGCTATTTAACATTCAAACGTGTATCTTTTGCTTGTCGTTTTAGCGTTACAATAACTTTTCTTTAACTCTTTCGGTTAGTGGTTTTTTTTGTATAGACGTATTTTTACTAGCGTGCCAGATTCTTTTGTCGATTTAGCCGTGTCATTTTATTGCTATAGTAACCCTGTTTAACTCTTTAGGTTTTTTATCCTAAGGTACAATACCGTTTTTTTGTATTGACGTATTAGAATAAGTCATCAACGTACCATATTCTTTTGTCAATGTCAGCATGACGTATGATTTTTTTGACGTTTTTCTTCGATTTTATTTCGACGTACCTTTCTATTTCGACCGTTTTGTTGTACGTCCATATGTTTTTATTTTTCGTTTTGGTTGTGACTCTCCCAACGTCGATGGCTTTGGCAGTTTGGCTTGATATGATGATACCCGAAACATTTGTACGGAATAAGTCTTGCGTGGTACAAGTGTGCAACGGCACTTGCGGGATGGCAGACGCATGGTTTTGCCTCTGCACTGTGTTGCATCTCGGTTGGACACAACTGGCAAGTCCTGTGTTCTGCGTCGCGCAGGCGATAGCGGTTCTGCGTCGCGCAGGCGATGGCGGTTCTGCGCCGCGCAGGCGATAGCGTTATGCGATAGCGTTTCTGCGTCGCGCAGGCAATAGCAGTTCTATGTCGCGCAGGCGATAGCGACGCCTGCAGACTGCAAGACAAGACAAGACAGGGAAATTAGGTTTTGTTTATGTGGAACGAATCGGTAAAAGCGCGGGAATAAGCCATATGTGCGAAAGTGAGAGGAAAAAAAAAAGTGAGAGGAAAAAAAAAGTGAGAGGTGTCATACAAGATTTCCATGAGTATTATGTTTTATAACCGTAATGAATCCAGTGAGAGGATGGGAAAGCATGGAAAACTATGGATGTAAATCACCGTATGAGAGCAACAAAAACAAAGGTAAGGGGAAAGCTTCATCGAAAACTACAAAGCAAAAACAAAATAACATACTTAAGTGAAAACACCGACCCAACCCCTGACGTAGTACTGTTGTAAATGGTCAAACCAGGGTAACATATTTTATTTTTTGTCTCCAGAAATGTGCATATTAGATTGTAGAAAAGCTACAAAGTTTTTGATATGCTCATTGCCTTGTAGTTCTAATTCCTAATTTTCAAGCATGACATCTTTATGCATTCTTATACATTATCTTTATGCAATGTCTTTTTCCATCATTTTGCTTCATACTATATCATCTCGCACCATTTTGTTTCATCATGTTCCACATCATGTAATTTGTCATGAACCATCGTCATGTGCCATCATTGACCATTAACATTATTATCATGCGATATCTTCATGTACCACCATCATCATGTATCATCACCCTACCATCATGCATAACAATCATGTACGATCAATGTGCATCATCATGTATATCATCATGCACCATTATGATGTACCATTATAATCCAACATTATCATCCACCGTCATCATGTACCATCATCACCCATTATAATTACACACCATCATTATGTACCATCATTACACACCATCATCGCGTAACACCACCATCGACAATGAAGCCCCATCATCGGTAAAATCACCATGCAACATCATGTTGTACCATCATCATTCTCCCTCATCATGTACTATTATCAAGTATCATCGTCATGTACCATCATCATGAACCATAACCATGAAACATTGTCATGCATCAGCATCATAAACCATTATAATGATGATGATCGTTCCATCATCATGTACGATCATTGTGCAATACTACCATGTACCACCATTGTGCATCATCGTCATGTTTCATCATCATGCATTAGCATCATCTACCATCAACATGAACTATCAGCATGTGCCATCATTATTTACTATCATGAAGTATCATCATTATGTAACTATTATTATACACCATCGTCATACACTATCATCCAGTGCTATAATTTTGTGTGATCAATGTGCACCATCTTCACATACTAGCATCATCCACCATTATCATGCACCTCATAATCATGTACCATCATTATGTATCATCGTTATGTACCATCACATGCACCATGAAGCATTGGCATGCATCATCATCATGTTCTATCATCATGTTCCATCATCATGAACCATCATCATGTTCAATCACCATGTACGAACATTGTGCTATATTGTAATGTACTATCATCGTGCATCATCTTCATGTATCATCATCACGCACCATCGTCATGTCCCATTATCAAACATTATCAAAATGTTTTATCATTATGTACTATTATCATGTGTAATCATCCTTTATTATCATGAAGTACTATCATCATATACCTATCATTATGCACCATCGTCATGCACCATCATCCAGCACGATAATTAAGTGCGATTAATATGCATCATCATCATATACCGGTATTATCCACCATTATCATGCACCTCATAATGAACTATCATCATGTACTATTATAAAGTACCATCGTCATGTACCGCCATTGTAAGCCATTATCCAGCACCATTAGTATTTGCGATCAATATGCACTATCATCATGTACTATGGTCATCCACCATTATCATGCACTTCATAACCAACCATCATCATGCTCTATCATTAAGAACCATCGTCATGTGCAATCATCATGTATCAAGCATTATGCACCATTATCGAGCACTATCATTATCTACCATCATGATACACCATCATCATCTGCCATGATCATTCATCATCAATAAGCACCTTCATCATGTAGCAATCAATATTCACCGTTATCGTAGTAACGACAGAAATTTGTTAATAAAATGTATGAGGATACACATAAAAAACAGAAACAAACAAACAACAAAAAATCTCTCCCTCTCTCTTTCTCTTTCTTTCTTTTTTTTCCCTTCCCCTTAGCACTCATCTTTTCCCCCTCTTCTCTCCCTCTTCTCCTTTTTTTGTCCTCTTTTTCTCCCCATCTTCTTCTTTTTTTTTCCCTCTTTTCTCCCCCTCTTCTCCCCCTCTCGCCCCCTTTCCACCGCACCTCCCGCCGTGTTTCATTCTTTTATTGCAAATTTTTTACCATAAATGTCGATTTTGCTTTGTGTGTCCAAATATGTATAAAATCCTGCTAAAATTCGTCTTAGACGAGGGGGAGAAAAGGGGGAAAAAAGGGGGAAAAAAGTAGGAGAAGAGGGGGAGAAGAGGGGGAGAAAAAAGGGAAAAGTAGGGGTGAACAGGGGGAGATGAGGGAGAGAAGAGGGGGAAAATATGAGTGCTAAGTGGAGGGGAGAAAGAGTGAGAGAGAAAGAGAAAGAGATAGAGAGAGATTTTTTGTTTGTTTGTTTTTTTATTTTTGATATGTATCCTCATACAATTTATTAACAAATTTATGTCGTTACTACAATAACGGTGCATATTGATTGCTACATGATGAAAGTGCTTATTGATGATGAATGATCATGGCAGATGATGAGGGTAGATAATGATAGTGCTCGATAATGATACATAATGCTTGATACATGATGATTGCACATGACGATGGTTCTTAATGATAGAGCATGATGATGGTGAATGACAATGCTTCATGGTGCATGTGATGGTACATGACGATGATACATAATGATGGTACATGATTATGAGGTGCATGATAATGGTGGATGATGCTGGTATGTGAAGATGGTGCACATTGATCACACATAATTATGGTACTGGATGATAGTGCATGACGATGGTGTATAATGACAGTTACATTATGATGATAGTTCATGAAATTAAATAATGATGGCACATGCTGATAGTTCATGTTGATGGTACATGATGCAAATGCATCATAATGAGACATGACGATGATGCACACTGGTGGTACATGATAGTATTGCACAATGATCGTACATGATGATGGAACGATCATCATCATTATGATAGTTTATGATGCAAATGATGCATTTTGCTCGCACAATTATGCTGGATACTGGTGCATAATGATAGGTACATGATGATGGTACTTCCGGAAAATAAATGAAAATGGCACATGATGATAATGCATGATGATGGGGCATGACGATGGTGCATGATGATAGTACATAAGACGATGCTCAATGATAGTACATGATAGTATTGCACATTATTGTACATAATAATAGAACATGAAGATGGTTCATAATGATGATACATGACAATGGTTTATCTTGATGGTGCATGATGATGGTACATGACGATGATACATGATGGTACATAACAATCATACATGATGATAGTATATGACAATAATTGATGATGATGGAGCATGATGATGGTACATCATGATGGTGCGTAGGGAATTTACATAATGACCGGGCTTCATAGTGGTGCTATGTGATGATGATGTGTAATGATGGTACATGATGATGGTGTGTAATGGTGGTACATGATGATGGTGTGTAATGGTGGTACATGATGATGGTGTGTAATGGTGGTACATGATAATGGTGTATGATGGTGAATGATAATGGTACATGATGATGGTGTATAATGGTGGATGATGATAGTACACGATAGTGTATAATGGTGGATGATTATAGTACATGATGATGGTGGATGATTATAGTACATGATGATGGTGGATGATTATAGTACATGATGATGGTGGATGATTATAGTACATGATGATGGTGGATGATTATAGTACATGATGACGGTGGATGATGATATGGCATAATGATGGCACATCATATTGGTGCATGATGATGGTGCTTCATGATGATGCATGATTGTGATACCTCAAAATGGTGCATGATGACTGTACATGATGATGGTGCACATTTATCGTACATAATGATGATGCATGAGGGTGGTGGATGATGTTGGCGCATGATGATGATACATGATGATAACACATGACAATATGTAATGGTCAATGATGTGATGGCACATGACGATGGTGCATGACAAATTACATTATGTTGTGCATGATAGAGCAAGATGGTGCAAGATGATATAGGATGAAGCAAGATGATAGAAAATGGCAATGCATAAAGATAATGCATGAGAATGTATGAGGATGCATGATGATGGATAATGGTGATGTATAAGGATGATGCGATAGATAATGTATGAAAATGCACGATGATGATGCGAGATCATGCAAGACTGAAGATTTGCTGATGATGCTACATAATGATGATGATGGATGATGCATAAAGATGAGGATGACAACTCATGATCGACATGACGACCATGACCACACGACCACCTATGACCACATCACCGCTCATGACTACACGACCACTCAATACCACATGATGATGATGAATGATGATGATGATGATGTCAAGGATGATGATGATGAATGATGAATGATGATGATGATGATGATTAGGATGATAATGATGATATGGTGATATGATGATAATGATGATGATGATTTGATTATTAGTGTTATTATTGTTATTTCTTATTATTATTATATATTATTATAGTTATTATTTATTATTATTATTTATTATTATTATATATTTTATTATCTTTAATATTCTTATTACTTATAGGAATTATTAGAATTATTATAATTATTTATTATAATTATTATTATTTATAATAGTTATTATTATTATTGTTATGATTATTATTATTATTATTATTATTAACTATTATTAATTATGACTGTTAGAGTATAATAAAATCTAAACCTGCTCCTAGCCTAAAACTTCAACTATTCCGTGGTGTGCATCTGAGGCACAATGACCTAACGCCGCATCGCCATCGATGATCTGGCCAAACCATCACCACCGATTTAAAATTAAACAGTCGTTAAATGTCAAAATGCTCAACAAAATAAAAAAAATTCACTCGAGTGAGGGAGAAAGCATAACTCAGCTAAGAAAGAGCAACCGAAAAAACTATCACTTCGAATATACTTTTCCGTCTACAAAAATACAGAATTGGAACACTAACTAGCATTTCTCCAGCCATGTTTGTACCCCATTAAGCGTTTCTTGGATTTCTTTGCAGTCCACCCGAGTGAGTTTCCTTTTTATCTATCAAAACAAAACAAAACAAAATAAAACAAAACAGATCAACAATGGGGTGTTAGTGAGTCAATAATCCTACTAAACACATAGAGGCAGGCCACGAAAGCATAAATTAGTTTGAGTGAAGAGAAAAATGAAAACAAAAATTGCAACACAAAGTGAATCTCGTCCTCGAAAAGTAAGAAAATAAATAAGAAAGAGCAAAACCTAACCCCAGACATATAACAAGGGTAAAAAATATATATATATTTCACAAGATCTAGACACTTGCACCTTTGCTGTATTACAAGGGTTCTTAACCTTTTCTATTAACCAGAAACACACCTACAAGTTCACCATCAAGAGTTATTAAAGAGTTGAATTGTTGAATTGGGTCTCCTTCCTTACCAAAAAATGTTCGACAAGTGAAACCACTTTTGTTGCTTCCTCCATGTGGAAGGACTGACCTTGCCTTTGTCAACCAAAGCCTAGTCCAATTTAGAACAACCCATACAATCTCAGTCAAACATTTGTTTTTTGAAAAAACTGTTTGAGTTTAACAAATATATGACAGAGAAAGGGCCAAAACAAAGCCATTCATTGGTAAAACAAAAATTAAAGTGGCATCTGGTCGATATTCCTCGGATATGTTCCGGATAATATATTTCTGACAAGAAAAGTTCACAAAAGTTACAATACAAATATCTTTTCCATGTGAAGGATGCTCCATAGAGAGAATTAGCAAGAGTTTGTTGTTTGCGGGAAGGATATATTTGTTTGTTCATCAAACACCCTCAAGAAAACAATATCGAGAGAAAGACTTTATTGCAATGTAACGTTTTTCCCATTCGAACGAGTAAGGGAGAGGGCATTTTAGGGAATGCAAAAGGACGGGGAAAGCAGGAAACAGAAAAAAAAAATTCACTGTGAAAAAAATAGCCCAAATTTCAACATTACAAGTAAATAAACATTTACAAACCTGTGAGATGAAAACGTTATTTCAGAAAGAGAGCTATGACAAAAGAA
>JBBHKE010002553.1:12766-25798 GCA_037447655.1 Zygnema cylindricum | reverse complement strand
TTTACGCAGAAAAATTCCCACTAAACACTAAGAATCTTTCTACCTAGTTGTACCTCCACTACTAGATATACCTAGATTAATCATAGTTCCACTTATTAGGTGTACCTAGATTAGTTATACCTAAATTAGTTATACCTTGACTTAGATTAGTTCGCCCTACACGCTTGAGTTCATCTATAAAACTCAAGCGTCTCACTATGTTTAATCAATCATTTTTTACTATTGAACCTAAGTTCACGACAGCCTCAGTTGTCCTTGCTGTCTTTATGTACTTTGTACTTTTTCGTGTTCCTTTGTTTTAATTTATTCCTTTGTTATGGCCGCTAATTTATTAGGTTATGGGCCCACAGCTCCGGCCGTGTCAAACTTAGTGTATTATTTTAAAGGTCAGGATTTTTACAACTGGAAATTTCTCATCCAGCATTTATTCAGTTTTGAAAAATTATGGGGTCATGTCATAGGAGATGTCATCATTCCTGTCGTGCCAGACGAGGATGACGATGATTTTGCGGCCGCCCAAACTACAATTATTGCGTGGAGAGAAAATGACTCCGTCGCTTTGTCTCGTCTTATTTTGTCTTTGGATGGAACAATCACGAATCTTGTACAAAGCGCCACGACCGCAGATGAAGCGTGGCGACTTTTATGCGTCGCGTATGAAACCGACACGTGGCCACATCGTTTTGCCCTTCGACGCGAATTCATTCTTCTTGAAAAAGATAAGTCCGAAGATATGTTGTCCTTTTTACAAAAAGTACAATCATATGCTGGACGTTTAAAGTGCATTAATTATCCTGTACTTCATAAAGAACTTATTAGCGTAATTTTGGCATGATTGTCGCCCAGCTTTGAATCTTTTGTTGGTATGGTTGACAAAAATCATGCGAATGTCACCTTACCTGATTCAACCAATCAACTCATTTATGAAGAAAGCAGACAAAAATTAAAGAAACATGTTACATCATCTGACGCCACAACACTAACTACTGTCGTTTCAAAAAAATCTTTTTGAGGTGTTACAAGATCTTCTACTTTTTGCAGATATTGCAAAGAGAAAGATCATCTCATTGACGCGTGTCCAATTCTCACTCGTAAACGTGAACGTGCGTCGGCGACGGCGGCGGCGGCGGTCAAAACAAAAATAACTCTCCAAATCCAAAAACGCCGCCCAATCCGCCTGGCGCGTACAATTCCGTTGGATACGCCACTGCAGCATTCATGACCCTTTCTTACGGTCCTTATGGTCCTTCTCCCCCTTGGTACAACATGACGCCTCATTTTCAATTCGCGCCAACTGTACCTCCTCCACTTCTCCAATCGGACGTAACGAATTCAGTAGCGTCACCCATCAACCAAATCAATTATGTACCTGCTCCCATACCTCCAATCGATTATGGGTACGCTTTAAATGCTTCAGGTAAAACTTATGATTGGTTGATAGATTTTGGTGCCTCGCACCACATGTCATGCTGTAAATCCATCATGACAACTCTTGTAATGCTCTCTACCCCTTTACATATTTTACTTGGAAATAACTCCATTCTCACGTCAAATTTTGTTGGACAGGTGGTAATAAACTAGAATAGCTCAAAACCACTCATTTTGGAGAACGTTTACTACATTCCCGAACTCAAGAAAAATCTCTTCTCCATGGGTGCGTCGCTCAGAAATGGTAGTTTCGGAGTCATATCCGAAATCGATGTTCAATTTTTTTCGTCAAATCGCATTTTCCTTGGAAAGGGTACTAAATGCGGTAATCTCTACATTTTAAAATCTTTTAGAGATTTAGCGCATGCAAATGTAACAACTTCTTCTTCTTTTTCCTCCTCTTGTTTTCACAAATGGCATTTACGATACGACCATTTAAATAGACAAAGCTTAGCATCTCTTAGTAAAGGCCTTGTTTTAGGCTTAGATTTTTTTGATGCTAAAAATCTATACTTTTTTGCCATGGATGTATTATTGGCAAAATGCCTCGATTACCTTTTCCAAAAAGCAATTCTGATTCAAATTCTCCTCTTAATTTAATTTATAGTGATGTATGTGGACCAAAGAGAGTATCAAGATTGAGTGGTTTTGTGTATTTCATTACCTTTATTGATGATTACTCACGATTCACTCATGTATATCTCATGAGAAATAAGTCTGAGGCTTTTACTCATTTCAAACATTTTAAGTCCCTCGTCGAAAATCATTTCTCCTCCCGGATAAAAATGTTAAGAAGTGATAACGGAGGAGAATATGTGTCGCATGAATTTTCAAAATTCTTAGCAAAATGTGGCATAATTTATGAATTAACTGCTCCACATACACCTCCACAAAATGAGGATGCCGAAAAACTTAATCGAACCCTTGCCGATATGGCTCGATCCATGATGCATTTTGCCTCCTTACCTCAATCTTTTTGGGCCGAAGCGATACAAACGACTTTTTACATTCGAAATAGGTCACCCACATCGGCTCTAAAAAACAAAACTCCTTTTTAGGCATGGCATAAAATAAAACCGAATGTTTCTCACTTCCGTATTTTTGGAAGTGTAGCATATTACAAAAATCTTACAAATACTGATGGAAAATGGGGTGCAAAGGCCATTAAAGGTATATTTGTCGGATAAGCTTCTCACTCTAAGGCGTACCGCATAAACTGTATTAAAACGCATCGTATTATCATCATACGTGACGTCATTTTGAATGAGGACCCCCTTATTCGTGAATTCGTACCAAATCTTCCTCTTACACCTCTAACCGTTGATTTCCCTACAGACATGTCACCCACTGATTTTTTTTCCTCCTGTTTTTTCTTCTGACAATCCAACGGACATAATGACAGAATCAGCCAACTTTGTTTATACAAATTTTGTCACATTGGAGAATTCGGTGCCCGCAGACCCTGTCGCGAAATTCCACCCATTATACAGACATGAATCATTGAGGCCGACAACTCTTCACATGGTCCAAAATCTGCGGCGACAAAGTTTGACCAAATCAACGCTGGCGCGCCGACTGGCAATAACAAGATAATACCTCAAGATAATATTTTTTGTGCGCCGACCAGTGGTCAGACGCAACAGAGTGTACGGCGCAGTACTCGAATTGTACGTCTTACGTGGAAGGTGACTCAAAACCTTGCACACGCCAATATTGTTGATGTTAGAGATCCACCACTTATATTAAAATTTGTTGTAAAGCGTCCAGATGCAGACAAGTGGTCTTTGGCGGCCAATGAAGAATATCAAGCTCTAATGACGAATCACACTTGGACGCTTTGTGAGCTGCCACCTAACCGACGTGCCATTGGTTCGAAATGGGTTTTTAAGGTTAAAAAATTTGCAGATGGTTTTGTTGAACGCTACAAAGCGTGTCTCGTGACAAGGGGTTATTCGCAGACAGAAGGGATTGATTACAACGAGGCTTTCGCACCTGTCGCAAAATTTGAATCTATTCGTACAATTTTGTCTTTAGCGGCGACACACGATTGGGAACTTCAACAACTTGACGTCAAAACTGCCTTTTTGCACGCAAACCTTGAATAAAACATTTACATGGAACAGGCGCATGGATAAGCTGTTGCAGGACAAGAATCTTTAGTCTCTCGCTTGAATAAATCTATTTACGGTCTAAAACAGGCGCCACGTGTGTGGCACAAAACGCTTGTCTCTGTTTTATTAAAAGATGGTTTTAAATAAATTAGTGCATATCCTGGTATTTACATTAAAGGTATACGTGATAGTTTAGTAATCATTATTATCTATGTCGATGATTTAATTATGGCTGGTCCCAGTAAAACGGAAATTCACAAAGTCAAAGTCATGCTAGCATCTTATTGGCCAATGACTGATTTGGGTGACCTCGACTATTGTCTAGGTATTAGTATTATAACGGATAGGTCTAAACGTTTATTACAAATGAGTCAAGAACATTATATTGTCGATCTTTTAGATACCTTTGGCATGTCCGACTGTAATCCTGTCTCTACACCTCTTGATCCAAATACTACACTCAGAAAAAAAGCCTCCGATGGGAATGCCCAAAGAGACGTAGGTTATCTTTACCGGTCTATCGTAGGAAAGTTAATGTATGTTATGCTACGGTCGTGTCCGGACATTTGCATTGCTGTGTGCATTTTATCGCAATTTTCTCATTGTGCGACTTCCACTCATTTAGATGCGGCAAAACGTGTCCGTAGATACCTCTAAGGCACTAAACATTTGCGCCTCACCTTCTCTCTCCCTTTTTCCTCATCTCCACCTTCTTCTTCTGCTTCTCTTCTTGACTTCTCTTGTTGGATTTTGTGATGTGGACTAGGGAAATCAAACCGACGAACGCCGCTCTATTTTTGGGGTTTGTTTTTCCTTTGGTGGTGGTCTTGTCTCATGGTCTTCCCGAAAACAACCAACTGTCGCTCTCTCATCTACCGAAGCTGAATACATGGCTGGTACTTTTGCCACTAAAACCGCCATTTGGCTTCGTCGTCTTCTCACGGATCTTTCTTTTCATCAAATTTCTCCCACTCATATTTTCTGTGATTCTAAAAGGTCTCTCGCCCTCATGTAAAATCCCATTTATCATACTCGAACAAAGCATGTTGATATACAATACCACTTTACATGTGAAAAAAATGTGGATGGTACGATCTTTTTTTCTCATTGCTCTACCTCTAATCAACTTGCCGACTTTCTTACCAGACCTCTTCCTCGTCCTTTATTCGACAAACATGTTCTCTCTTCTGGCCTACATAGCTAAAATTCTCCGTGCTTCAATCGAGGGGGGTATTGGAATTCGTACTTCTACTGTCCTATTGAAACACTCATTTTTTAGTTCGTCCGTTCATGATATTTTAAGTCCTAGAACACTAAGTCTTAAGTGTATCACTTTAATTAGTGTTCATGTACTTTTTGTACATAATGATCTTTACGTAGAAAGATTCCCACTAAACGTTTAGAATATTTCTACCTAGTTGTTCCTCCACTACTAGATATACCTAGATTAATCGTAGTTCCACTTATTAGGTGTACCTAGATTAGTTATACCTAAATTAGTTATACCTTGACTTAGATTAGTTCGCCCTACACGCTTGAGTTCATCTATAAAACTCAAGCGTCTCACTATGTTTAATCAATCATTTTTTACTATTGAACCTAAGTTCACGACAGCCTCAGTTGTCCTTGCTCTCTTTATGTACTTTGTACTTTTTCCTGTTCCTTTGTTTTAATTTATTCCTTTGTTATGGCCACTAATTTATTAGTTAGTACTATTGTCGCGGTGAATGTTAGTTACGTCGGGACCACCGTCGAAGGTTACATGCAAATTATGCGCAGTTACATAATTGAAAATCAACATCCATGAACGGTTGAATTACGCTTGTAGTTCGAATGTAAACGACGCTTTTCGTTTCGTTGTTTGATTTTCGTACGAAAAAGGTACTTTTGAACTCTAATAACGTAACACTTTGTTGGTTTTATTAGAGTCATTTTACCTTTATAAGGTGTCTTAACTCTAATAAAGTTGCTTTCAAGTGAGGAAGTTCGAAAATGAACACGTAATACAATGAAATTTAACTCTAATTAGGTCGCAATTTGAAGATATCCTAACGAATCGACGTTACGCGACATATTATTGGACGATAACAATTACACGTGGTCAATTCGTTAACCATACAAACGTCATGCCTGCAAAACAACGATAATACACATACCGTCTGTCCTGTTGGTTTCTTTTGTAAGAAAAATCCGTACATTCAATAAGCTCCATCGTTTTTCACAGCTCTTTCGTAGAATTTATGGGCGGCAATTTTTCCAAATTCCAGTTTCGTTTATGAGTTTTTAAAAAGGTGGGATTTCAAATTTACAACCAAATATTAAAATTTATCTCAAACAACCCAACAATTGAACACAACAGCAGAACTCAACTCAAGCATAAGATCAAACGCCATATCTCATATCCTTGCACCGTTGTTGAAGAGGTGATCGAAAAGATGAACAATGTGGGATCCGAAATGGCGAGTGGTGAAACCGAATAACCACGTGTGGAGCCTCTCGTGGAAGAAGCTTCGAGTGGAGAAGACCACACCACGGGCGGAGATTTGGGGAGTCACCCTAAACTTTGACCCGCCGCAGTCCAGCCGGAAAATACAACATGATACAACCAAAAGGGATCATTTGCGGCTAATCATCTAGAATATCACTGAGGAGCGGGCGAATGGATACCAAAAGATCATCCCCAAAACTACTAAGAAGTTTCCGTAACAGTTTTCGGAAAGCAATGGATGTAGTAAGTTTTCCTAAAACTCTTCTCCCCCCTTACCTCATCCACCCACCTCTCAAGTATTACTATTGTTGCGGTGGTTTTGAGGATTTAAAATCTCTTATACTCTCATTTTTCCATCTTATTATGTATCTAATCTAATTATCTCTAGTCTAAGTATATATCTAAAATTATCTATCTAATCTAATTATCTTTCTAATTATCTGTCTAATTACCTGTCTAATTATCTGTCTTTCTATCTTTCTATCTATTTGTCAATCTAGGTGTCTATATACTTATCTATCTATGTAATTATCTAATTATCTATCTAATAATCTGTCCAATTAACAATCTAATCTAATTATCTGTCTAATTATTCACTCAAATTATCTAATCTAATTATATGTCTAATTATCAGCCTATTTATCTGTTTAATTATCTGTCATTAGTTTTTCTAATTACCTGTCTAATTATCTGTCTAATTATGTCAATATATTTGTCTAATTATCAGTCTATATATCTATCTAACTATCTGTCTATCCATGTGTCTACCTAATTAACTATCTATATAATTATCTAGTTATCTATCTACTTATATATCTAATTATCTATCTAATTATCCATGTAATCCACTCATCCATCTAATCTAATTCACTATCTAATCAAATTATCTATCTAATCTGATAATCAATCATTTCTAATAAACAATCTGATCTAATTATCTATCTGATCTAATTATCTATCTAATCTAATTATCTATCTAATCTAATTATCTGTCTAATTATCTGTCTAATTAGCTGTCAATTTTTTTGTCCAATTATATGTCAAGTTATCTAATCTAATTACCAGTCAAATTATCTAATCTAATTATCTATCTAATTATCAGTGTGTTTAATTACATTACATGTAATTATCTTTCTAATTATATGTCTAATTATGTCTATATATCTATCTAACTATCTGTCTATCTATGTGTCTATCGAATTATCTATCTATGAAATTATCTAGGTATCTATCTACTTATATATCTAATTATCTATCTAATTATCCATGTAATCTACTCATCCATCTAATCTAATTCACTATCTAATCTAATTATCTATCCTGATAATCTATCGCATCTAATTATCTATCTGATCTAATAATCCATCTAATCTAATTATCCATCTAATCTAAGAAACTATATAATCTTATTAACTGTCTAATTATTTGTCTAACTATTTGTCTAATTAACTGTCAAATTATTTGTCCAATTATATGTCAAACTATCTGATCTAATTATTGTTGTAATTAGACATCTTCATTTCAGTAGATAGGGCTGTGAGAGGAGACTTAAATAACTTAGAATGTTTTCTAAGTTGTTTGATGTAGAACTTACCTTAATTAGTATTACAGTAGCAAAAGTACAATAGAGTGTATTGTCGTTTTAAAAGGACGCGCGTCGGCTAGAGAGACGTATGCAAATTTTATGGAGTGGCGCTGGCAGTCAATTACACGCGTCATGCAAGAGACGATTGGATTCACCGAATCGGACGAACAGAATCTGAACCGGTTATTTCAGAAATATATGGTACGGTTCGACGCTATGATCATTGATTGAATTCGTGTATACGGAGGCGATTCACCAGGGACCACGAGTGAGAAAACACTGAGATACACCTATCGACAAGAAGTTAATGCAGGTATTCCGGAGTTGCGCCGACATCCACATACACGTGTCAAAAATCATACGGGCGGTTTCGGTGAATCTGACGGGCGGAGACCGAGCCGGACATTTGGGAGTGTACTGTACGGAATCAAAGGGAGATCGTTGAAACGAGACAGAGTCGACGGACGCGATTAAAGCGGGACCACAATGACTGAGTGCGCCGTACGCACTCAGGACGTTCGTACCATCGAATCAACATTCATCTGGACTTTTGCGGCTGATGCTGACTAAGCATCGGCAACATAAATTGTACTCACAATATGTGTGAATATTTGGAAAAACGATAAGTTAAGTTTAATGTGAACTAAATAATAGTGTTACATTGTTCATTTAACGACATATAGTAATTAGGGTTTTGGAGGTACTCACCGTACAGTAAAGTACTTACTGGATACTTTGTCGTTAGTCATGATAGTACTATTGTACATTCACCCGTATTAGTGTGACCAGTAGATACTCACTGGAAGTATATAGTTTAGGACTGAGACAATTTTGTATCATCCAGTTTTTGGATTATGACATTTCAAGGGCAGTTTTTGGGAAACTTCCATAAGTCATATCTTATAACTTACTGGGTCATTTAGGCTGGAATTTTGGGAGTTGTCAGTTTACTTTGTTATGTATCATTGGGGGAATTTTAAGACATATTGGCCTTGTGAGTCATATTTTGTGTAAGCTAAAAGTTGGCTGTTGAGTAGGTGCTTGATAGCTATTGCTGTTTTCCATGTCTACTTCCACTACTACTGTTGGTCCTCCTCCTGCAAATGTGGTTGTAGAACAACAGGTTATGGGCCTTTCGTCAAGAATTCCTATCTTCAATGGCCAAAAGTATGTGTATTGGGCGGCGATGGTTGAATCTTTGTTTGAAAATGTTGACTTATCGGGGGTCTTGGATGGCTCTTATGATGAAACAGATCCAAGTTGGGAGAAAAATAATTCAATGGCAAGGAACAATCTAATTCTTTGTATTTCAGAAAATCTGGTCATGTCTTGTCCGAAAATGAAGAAGGCGAAGGATATTTGGACATCACTGAAATCTGCTTTTGAGAAAGGGAAATTCTAAGAGGAGCTCTTGGTGGCTGGAAAAATTTGGGGGTAAAAATACTCGTGGGGAACTATGGTCGAGTATTGTGATAACTTTCGTGACTTATTGATGCACTCTCTTCGGCTGGAGGGTCATTTCTTGAGTTTCAACAGGTTGCTTTGCTTATTAGAGGACTTCCTAGTAGCATGAAAGGTGTGTCTTCTCTGTTGAAGAGTCATGATAAAGCTAGCTGGTCTTTTCAATTAGCATACAAACTTATATTTGAGGAAGAGTCTAATACTAAACTCCTTGAAGGAGGAGGAAAGGTTGAAGCTTTTACAACAGACTTTGACAAAAGATCACAGTTTAATCGAAATAGGAATTAGTTTAACCAGAATCAGAATCAGTTTAATCAGTTTAATCAGAGGGCAAATAGACAATGATCTGCTGCGTTTTTCTATTGTTCTGAGAAGGGTCTTGGATACAGGTATTTTCCTAAGCTGAAAAAGGCTAATAAGACAAGTTAATACAGGCCGAGTTGGCAGCAAAGCCAATATCACAGAGGCTTTTCTGGAAATCTTACTAATGGAAAAGATCTCTTTTCAAATTTTGCAACTGATGCAGATGAGTCTCCGAGCTTCAATGAGCAAGAGGAAGCGAAGTTATTTGCTATTGCGGCAGCGATGGAGGGTCCCAAAGATGCAGGATAGATCATTGACACGGGAGCATCGGCCCACATGTGTTGGAACAATGCGACTTTTACAAATCTGCAGCAAACGACTCCAAGGAGTATATATTATGCTTGTGGGATGAGTGTTCAAACCTCATCTTAGGGTGATGTATCTTTAATGGTAGATGTGGGGGGAAAGTCGGTAGAAAGAACTCTTCACAATGTTTTGTATGTTCCAAACTTTAAATAATTCTTTTCTCTACCTCATTAGTGGAAAGCAAAGTCTTTGAAGTCATTCTGAAAGCAGGTAGACAAGTTGTTAGCAAGGAAGGAAAAATATCACTAACAAGAACTAGAGATGCTAGCAAAATGTACCTAATGGACATGGCTGAATATAAAGAAAATGATGTTCTCTAATCCAGTGTCCATTCTGATAATGAGTTGTGGCATAAAAGATTAGGACACATGAATTATGATACTCTAAGAAAAATGGTGAATTCGGGAAAAGTTTATGGAGTTTCTCTCACCTCTCATCCTATACAATGATGTGATGGCTATTCACTTGGCTAGTTCCACATATTGCCATTTCCACTGGAAACAGACCACAAATCGGAAAAATTTCTGCAACTAATACATTTTGATGTTCTCGGTCCTTCACAAGTGGCTTTGGCTGGAGGCGTCCACTATATGGTCACATTTACATATGACTACTCTAGCTACACCAAAGTTTACTTCATGCAACATAAAAGTGAAGTGTTTAATCACTTCAAACACTTCAAAGCGTGGGCAGAAAAGCTTCATGAAGTTCCAATATTGGCGCTGAGATCGGACAACGGGGAGAATACACATCAAAAAAATTCGAAATATTTCTCATTCAGGAAGGTATCAGTCACAATCTTACAATTATATATACACCAAACTAGAATGGTGTTTCTGAGAGATTAAATAGGATAGTGACAAAGAGTGCTCGGTCCATGCTTGCAGATAAAAGGCTAGATTTGAAATTCTGGGCTCAAGCACTTAACTGTGCGGTTTATATTAAAAATAGAATTGCTTCTAGATCTGTTAGCACTACACCTTATGAGCTTTGGTTAGGAGAAAAACCTGATGTAAGTCACTTTAAGATCTTTGGAAGCAAGTGTTTTATTTTAGATACTTCACAGGATAGATGGCAAATGGAGGCTAAAGGCATACCTGGGATTTTCATGGGGTATGATGATAATGCGAAAGGATATAGAGTTTTTGAATTTGAGGAACAGAAAGTGATTATCTCTAGGAATATCGCGATTAAAGATGAACATGATTCGGTTGAACTTTTTCAAGTACCAGATCAACCGGCAAAAAAAAAACATGAATATGTCATTTTTCACCATACGCAGCGAGTCTACTTTCCACCGGCAAGTGGGACATCTCTTCCTTCAGTTCCTCTGGGGCATTCAAAGGAAACTTCACCACAAGCTAGAACTAAGCCGGAAGGAACTACTACGCATTTAGTACCAACTCAAGTTAGAGTTCAAACAAAACAGAAAAATCAGAGACTGCCGATGATTTCAGCCTCAAAATTTCCGGGGTGGAAAAGATCTAGCAGCCGTTTGCAAGCAAGCTCTCACTTTGTTTTTTGTGCACCTACAGAGGAGCCTCAAACGTTCCAGGAGGCCTTTTCATCACCTGAGAGAAATTAGTGGATTGAGGCGGCAAACGATGAAATAAAGTCTATTATAGAGGCACAAACATGGGAGCGGGTGGATCTTCCTCTGGGCAGAAAAGCCATTAGCAGCAAATGGGTTTTCAAGGTGAGGTTGAACCCGGACAATACCATTGAAAGGTATAAGGCCAGATTAGTGGCCAAAGGGTTCAATAAAAAAAATGTATTGACATTGAAGAAACCATCTTTCTAGTTGTTAGATTTCCTACAGTAAAATTTTTGCTAAATCTAGCGGCTATAGAGAATATGGAAATACATCAAATAGATGTTAAAACGACCTTCTTGCATGGAAAGTTAGAAGAAACCATTTATATGAAACAACCTGATATGTATGTTGAAAAGGAAAGGAAGAACTATTGTGTAAATTGATGAAATCTTTGTATGGGCTAAAACAAACCATGCGTTAGTGGAATTTGAAGTTAGATTAGTTTTTGACTGGGCTGGAATTTAAGAGAATTAGCATAGATGAATCGGTATATGTCTGACAAGGGAAGGATGGGATACTATACACAGCTGTATAGATGGATGACTTATTATTAATAATTAAGTCAATGGATGACATAAACCGCATTAAAACGGCTTTAAGGTCTAGGTTTGAGATGAAGGACCTTGGTGAGGCCAAGTATATATAGGAATAAAGGTAGAAAGTGACAAAAAGAAAAGGCTGATTATGTTGACTCAGAAAGAAGCAATAGCTAACATATTGGAAAGATTTGAAATAAAAGATATAAAGGGATATATAACTCCCATGGAATTTAGGCAGAAATTGAAACAAATGGATTCAGATTCAGGCATAATGGTGTGTGAGAGTCTAGAGTCAGGGGAGGACAAGTTTATGGCTTCAAAGCTATATAGACAAGTAGTTGGAAGTCTTATATATTTTAAAAACTGTATAAGACCTGATATTGCAGCAGCTGTGGGGGTCTTGAGTAAAAGTCCGCATAATCCTAAAAAGGCAGACTGGGAAGCAACAAAAAGGGTGTTAAGATATCTTGCAGGAACTCAAAATATTAAGCTTGCACTCGGAGGAGGAGAAGTGAAAATACAAGCGAAGAGCGACGCTAGCTATAAAGATATGCCAATCCGGAAATCTACAACTAGTTTTGTTCTTAAGATAAGAGATGGAACTTGTTGCTGGAGTAGCAAACTACAAAACGTTACAACCCAATCCACAATGGAGTCAAAATACATGGGAGCAGCTTCCGCCCTCAAGGAACTCTTAGGGGTTAAGTCTATTTACAAGAACTTGGGTATATGCAAACAAGTCGTCAGTCTACATGGTGTGACAACCATGCAGCTATTGCCATTGCCTCTAACCCCAGTCATCATTTTAAAAGCAAACACATGGATGTTAGACTACACTTTGTCAGAGAAAAGGTGCTTGCAAAAGTGATTAAATTGTGTTACATACCGGATGAGGAGATGGTGGCTGACATGTTAACTAAAGCCCTTCCTCCTCCTAAGTTGCAGTTTTGCAAAGAAGCCATTGCACTAAGTGAGTGACTAAGTCTAAATATTTAGGGGAGTGTTGTATTGGAAATCTTTATTTCAATAGATAGGGCTGTGAGAGTAGACTTAAATAACTTATAATGTTTTCTAAGTTTTTTGATTTAGTACTTACCATAACTTTATTTCTAAAGGTTATGTTGTGAGGGGATTTATAAATCTGAATCAGTGAGTGA
>JBBHKE010002553.1:0-10082 GCA_037447655.1 Zygnema cylindricum | reverse complement strand
GGCAAACTATGAGCGCTAACAGGAATTGTTATCTAACTTACATAAACTGTTAGCGCTAATAGGAATTGTTATCTAACTTACATAAACTGTTAGCGCTAACAGGAATTGTTACCTAATTACACAAACTGTTAGCAATTACAAGAATTGTTTTCTAAATTACACAAATTGTTAGCGCTACCAGAACTGTTATCCTACTTACACAAACTGTTAGCGCTAACATGTATTGTTACCTAATTTACGCAAACAGTTAATGATAACAAAAAATAATATCTAAATAACACAAACTGTTAGCGATACCAGGAATTGTTATCTAACTTACATGAACTGTTATCACTAAAAGAAATTATTACCTAAATTACTGAAAATGTTAGCGATAAGAGGAATCCTTACCTAGTTTACGCAAACTGTTAGAGATAAAAGAATTATTATCTAAATTACACAAACTGTTAGCGACAACAAGAATTGATATCTAAATTACACAAACTGTTAGCGATACCAAGAATTGTTATCTAACTTACATGAACTGTTATCACTAACAGGAATTATTATCTAAATTAGAGAAAATGTTAGCGATAAGAGGAATCCTTACCTAGTTTACGCAAACTGTTAGCGATAAAAGAATTGTTATCTAAATTACAAAAACTGTTAGCGCTAACAAGAATTGTTATCTAAATTTCACAAACAGTTAGCGCTTACAGGAAAATTTACCTAACTTACACAAACTGTTAGCGATTAAAAGAAACAATATCTAAATTACACAAACTGTTTGCGATAACAAGAATTGTTATCTAAATTACACAAAATTGTTACCGCCAACAAGAATTGATATCTAAATTACACAAACTGTTAGCGTTAATAGGAATTGTAACCTAACTTACACAAACTATTAGCGCTAACAGGATTTGTTATCTAAATAACACAAATTTTAGCGCTAACAAGAATTTTTACCTAACTTACACAAACTGTTAGCGCTAACAGGAATTGTTACCTAATTTACGCAAACTATTAGCGCTAACAGGAATTGTTATCTAAATTACACATTTTGTAAGCACTAACAGGTACTGTTACTGAACTTACACAAACTAATAGCGATAACAGGAATTGTTATCTAACTCACACAAACTGTTAGCGTTATCAAGAATTGTTACCTAATTTACGCAAACTGTTAGCGATAACAAGAACTGTTATCTAAATTACATTAACTGTTAGCCCTAACAGGTATTGTTACCTAATTTACGCAAACTGTTAATGATAACAGGCAAACTGTGAGCGCTAACAGGAATTGTTATCTAACTTACATAAACTGTTAGCGCTAATAGGAATTGTTATCTAACTTACATAAACTGTTAGCGCTAACAGAATTGTAACCTAATTTACACAAACTGTTAGCGATTACAAGAATTGTTTTCTAAATTACACAAACTGTTAGCGCTACCAGGAACTGTTATCCAACTTACACAAACTGTTAGCGCTGACATGTATTGTTACCTAATTTACGCAACGTATTAATGATAACAGGCAAACTGTGAGCGCTAACAGGAATTGTTACCTAATTTACACAAACTGTTAGCGATAACAAGAATTGTCATCTAAATTACACAAACTGTTACACAAAGTGTTAGCCCTAACAGGTATTGTTACCTAATTTACGCAAACTGTTAATGATAACAGGCAAACTCTGAGCGCTAACAGGAATTGTTATCTAACTCTCCTAAATTTTTAACGCTAACAGGAAATGTTATCTAAACTACAAAAATTGTTAGTGGTAACATGAATTGTTATCTAACTTACAGGAACTGTTAGCGATAACGGAATTGTTATCTAACTCACACAAACTGTTATCGTTATCAAGAATTGTTACCTAAATTACGCAAACTGTTAGCGATAACAAGAAATGTTATCTAAATTACACAAACTGTTAGCGCTAACAAGAATTGTTACCTAACTGACACAACTTATTAGCTTTAACGACAATTGTTATCTAAATTACACAAACTGTTAGCGCTTATTGGAATTGTTATCTAACTTACATAAACTTTTAGCGCTAACAGGAATTTTTATCCAACTTACACAAAATGTTAGCTCTAACAGGAATTGTTATCCAACTTACACAATTTTTAGCGCTAACAGGAATTCTTATCCAACTTAAACAAACTCTTAGCGCTAACACGAATTGTTATCTAAATGAGATAAACTGTTAGCGCTAACAATAATTGTTACCTGATTTACGCAAACTGTTAGCGATAACAAAAATTGTTATTTGAATTACGCAAACTATTAGCGATAACAAGAATTGTTATCTAAGTTACACAAATTATTAGCGCTAACAGGAATTGTTACCAAACTTACACAAACTGTTAGCCCTTACAGGAATTGTTATCTAAATTACACAAACTGTTAGTGCTAACAGGAATTGTTATCTGACTTTTATAAACTGTTAGGGCTAAAAGGAATTGTTATCCAACTTACACAAACTGTTAGCGCTAACAAGAATTGTTATATAAATTACACAAACTGTTAGCGCTAACAAAAATTGTTATCCAAATTACACAAACTGTTAGCGCTAACGGGAATTGTTATCTGACTTTTATAAACTGTTAGGGCTAACAGGAATTGTTATCCAACTTACACAAACTTTTAGCGCTAACAGGAATTGTTATCCAACTTACACAAACTGTTAGCGCTAACAGGAATTGTTACCTAACTTACACAAACTGTTAGCGATAACAGGAATTGTTATCTAACTTACACAAACTATTAGCGCTAACACGAATTGTCACCTAATTTACGCAAAATATTAGCGGTAACAAGAATTGTTATCTACATTACACAAACAGTTAGAGCTAACATGAATTGTTACCTAACTTACACAAACTGTTACCGCTAACAAGAATTGTTATCCAACTTACAAAAACTGTTAGCGCTAACAAGAATTGTTATATAGATTACACAAACTGTTAGCGCTAACAAGAATTGTCATCTAAATTTCACAAACTGTTAGCGCCAACAGGAATTGTTATCCAACTTACACAAACTGTTAGAAAGTCATGATAAATTTTTGTTTCATTTTCAAAAACAGGTTCTATTCATAAGTCAAAAGTGGGAAATGGAGGAATGTGATTGATTCAGTTTATGCCAACGAATTAACTCTATGTCAAGGAAGCACAGAGCCTCCTGCATTATTAACAGAATTAGATCTCTTTGTGCTTAGAAAGATTGTGACATTCATCCCATTCTGACATTTTTCTTGGTTTGGTTGTTCTATTAGTATTGGGAGAAAGTTTGTCAAGTTGATATTAGAGAATAGCCTCTCATTCCGGAAAAAATACCTCGCCAGGTGGACGCCTGGAAATATTTCTTAGCGGGAGTAGCTGGAGGAGTTGCAGTTTCGAGAACGGCAACTGCCCCTTTGGATAGACTCAAGGTTCTTCTTCAGGTCTGAACTACAAGTCATGGTCTTTCTGGAGTGAGTGAGGGCTTCACTCACATGTACCAGAAGGGAGGATTATTGGGTTACTTTTGGGAGAGCGGAATCAATATTATTCAAGTTGCCTCGGAGTCGGCAATTGAGTTTTATGCGTATGAAATGTTGAAGAAGTTTGTTGTGGGAAATGGTTCTAATGGGTTGAGTTGGTCCTATGATCTCTACACGTCTCGACAACAACTATATGTCTTTTTCCAATCTCATTTTGCAAATGGTCAAACAAAAGAAGTAGTATGAATCCTTGCAAACGTTGTGCAGTAAATCTCAGTATTTGTGGTAGTAAACTACATTCACAGCCTTGCATATAGTGGAAATGACTTATTTTGTTTGCGGAAGATGGCATTAAAGCATTTATTTTGTGTATCATACTGAAAACCAAGCCTATGAGGATTTTTTTCAGTTTGTGTTTGTCATCATCTTTCATTTGGTTTTCCCTGTCATTTGTCATGGGTTTTTCACGTGTATCATGGGATTTTCACGTGTATCAGACATAAAAGCAAGAGAAAGATTCGATTATGTGGATTCAGTGACACGTAGAAAGTAAACTTTCCATTGTTTTTAAAGTTCAACAATTATTAGCTCAACGGTGGTATTATTATTCACTTATCTATTTTTTTATCAGATGGAATTGATGCTTAAGACTTTGTTCTTATTTTGGGACAACCATTTCGGCGACTGAATTAGACTTATTTTTTCTGACGGCGACGAAAGGTGTAGTGCAAGCTTAACACTTCTTCCTTCGTATTTTTGTTTTTTTTTCCTTTGTTTTGTTTGACAGATAAATTAGCCTTTTTGGTCGTTTAATATCTGGTGGTAACGCACAAGCCATTGCTCAAATTGTCATTTGTCCTTTGGACCTTATAAAGACTCGGTTACAAACATATAAGATCCAAGGGGGTTTGCAACCACCATCGTTCCCACGATTAGCGGCTGATATTTTTCGAAAAATGACTGATTGTGTTTCATCGAGGCCAAACTCCTCCTTTAATATGCATAGTCCCTTATGGCGGATCGGACCTGGCTGCTTATATAACGCTGAAGTATTTTTCTATACGTTATTTGCTAGAAGGTGAAGGTATGTGGAAGTTGGTTCGGCTCTTCTTTTCTGTTATTTTGCTTGTGAAAGGTGTTTATTCTTTCATGGCACACTTACTATTTTCATCTATGGAACTTCTTCTTTAAACAGCTGTTTGCAATACCATAGGAACTAAGTATTAGAACCAGAGATGTGGTTGGAGAAAAAAATAAAAAAAAGGCTATATGAGCCATCTAGTTCTCCATACTACTAGTGTACTGTGTACGCCCTGGGTTTGTATCACATAAGGAATTAGTGATGAATTTTCCAATCATACTCTTACACATTATTTGATTATGAATACTAATCGATTTCCAATCATATTCTTATTCCTTATGTGATTATATATGTATGGATATATATATATATATATCCTGCTTCAATAATAAATTTTCTTACATGTTGCTCTACCATACGTGGACGTAGACAAATCTAATAATCTAACAAATTTTATAAATATTCTGAAATATTCAGAAAACATATGGTATTTTGAGTTACAAATACCTAGACTTTCATCGAACCTTTTCTTTATGAAGATATATTCCTACATCCGAGAATCCTTTGTTTAGTATAATTTTCACTCAAATGTGTTTCAGTTGTGTTCCTATTCTCACAAAAAACAGTTAACATCACAACAGAAATCAGACATTTTAAATCTAGGCTGTCTAACTGGTCTTATAAATCTCTAGTTTCCGTTCTTTAGTACGAACCTTTGGCAATTTAATGTGAATCTTTCCTAGAAATTTACTGTTTTAACTGTTTATTTTAAATTGTTAGATTTACTATTTTAAATTTGAGTTTGGACAGCTCCTAGACCGTTTACCCAACTGGCTTGTGGGACTATTTCGGAAGCATTTGGAGCCACAGATGTCTATCCTCTCAATGTAGTCAGGACAAGGTGAGAAGATCCCCCCCCCCTCCCCCCCCCATCTCCCTCTCCCTCTCTTTCTCGTTTTCTTTTTCATTCTTTTCCCGCCTTCCTCCTCCCTCTGTCCCTTTTACTCTTTTTTTTTCTATTGAACCCCATTTTTGTTTTTACTATAATGGTATTTTTTGCTTGCTCTCAAAATAAATTCACTTGCACTCTGGTTAGGACTTAATTGCAATTTGCATGTTTACTTGAGCAAACCGTTATGCACAAAAAATGGGTTTTTTGTTTTGGTCAACTAAAGTTTATGCTGTCTATCAGCACTTCCATATTTGAACCTATTATGGCACCTATCAATTGTTAAGTTTTTCAACTATTAAGTTGAAAGCAATATGTCATTGTCAATTGTGAAGGTTAATAATTTTCTTCGACTTTTGAATTTAAACTAAAATGGAATTTCAATTATTTGTGAGACTTGTTTTTTAGAAACTGGCTGATGTTCGTATCCCAGGAAATAACTGGTTACTACCTTAAGCGGATAGTTCAATTTTGAGCACGTTCTGATTCGAAATTCGAGAAGATTGTTACAAAATTGTGCTTCAATTTTGGTCGACAAATAACTAAGTACATACTGTGGAGAGTAGTAAAATGAGAAGTATGGGGAGGGACAGGCTTGTGTTGGAACTGATACTACTAAGCATTACCCTATCAAAAAATTATTGGATAGAGGATATGCTACAAAAGCGCAACAACAAGATTTTCTCGAACTGCTCTAGTACAGTTTTCTTCATTAGTTCAAATTATGTCTCTTTGATAAGGATAGGCCCGTTCCACATTCTTTATTGGAAGTTAAAAATGTACAAAGTGAAGAGAAAAGAGAAAATAGAGAAAGAGAAAAGAGAAAAGCGAATAAAGAATAGAAAAAAGAGAAAAGATAAAACGAGGATTGGGAAAATCAAAATCTGTTTTTATAATTGAAAATGAAATCAATACGTTAAAGTTACGGTGTAATATTATGAGCTTTTAAGTATCAAGCCTGTTGTCATTAGAATGGGGGACTTCTTTCTTTGATTTTTTTTCTTTGAACTAAGAAATGATTCCGTTTAATTTTTTGTTCATTGTAAGGAGAAGCAGAGATATGATGCCATAAGGTAAGGCAATTGAAATCTTTATAGACACTGAAAATAACTTCATTATCTAAATAAAAATTTGGTGAAAACAGTAGTACGTTATTAGCGGAGATGATAGGGCTTTCATTTATATTTTGATGTTGTGACTTTTAAAACATATATCGGTCACTTCTTTGAAGACATCATTGATATCATTTAGTTCGTGGTTTTATCAACAGGTAAGTGATTAATATTAATGAAAACATTCCACGTCTGTTGCATTGGCACTTATATTTCTAAAATAAAAAAATATAGCATAGAAGTTATCTTTAATTTTGTGTAAAACTGCCATCTTATTTAGGTGATTGAAAGCAAAATGGTTGTGTAATTGTCATCTAGGCGTCTGGTTATAAACCAAGGACTATTTGTTACGGGCACAAATTGTGCATTCATTTGCGAACTTAAATGGACTCTGTTTCTTATCTTGAGTAGTGTCATTTTGCTGATGTGTCGCATTTGAGAAATGGAAGCTTCTATTGTTTACATTTCAAGTTTTTGTGTGGTTCTAAATCGACTAGTTTTAGAAGTTTGGGGAATGTCAAGAATACTTTCGAAAGAAAGAAAGCTAAAATTACTAAATTTTTGTCATCAAAATTTATCTAAATCATTAATGATTTTCGGTAATGATTTTTTGTGTAGATATGAACTTTGGAAGCCCCATTTGCAAGCTTCAATGGGACGAGACATGCGACCAGTGAGAGATGGGCAAAAAGCAAAGAGCAATTGGTATACACTTTGCGACAGACTACAGCCTGTTTTTTTTATGTATGTATTCTTGTCCCTATCTCTCTCTCTTTTAACCTTGTAGACTGTTTGAATGTCGCAAGTTCTTTGCTTAGAAGTTACAGCATAAAGATGTTAGCGGTAATACATTTGTTTTTTGGTATATTGTATTATATCTAAAACTTGATCATGTATTCAAATGAGAGATTTATGAACAAAGTTTATGTTGTTACAAAGAAATCCGTCTCCAGGCATTTTAGTTTAAATGTTATTTCTCAAACTTCATAACTTCATATGAAAGAGAGATACAAAAACAACAAATATATGTTTTGGGGAAGACATTCCCCTTCAGTTCTTTCTCATTTTAGTTTGATTTAATCTTGCTCTTGCCTTTTGCTGTCCTTTTAGGTGAAAAACTGCTTCCCTTCCCTTGCTTTCCTTCTCTTCTCTTCTCTAATCGAAGCTGGTTTTTAACCTCTTGCAGGCTCGCTATCAAAAAGAGAAGCTTGTTGAAGCCATGGCATTCTTCTTATATCAGTAAGTTTACTTTTCCCAAAGAACGGAATGAACACTAGCTTAAATTAGGTAGGTAGGAGTCTCGAGAGATAAGCTTTTTTAGGAATGCATAAAATCCTGGAAAATGTGAAAGTTTTTTTTTCAGATTAAAAATTAATAAAGGCAAACCTGACATTGAGCTCTTTCTCCTCTTCCAAGAAGGCAAAATTTACCTGTCAAACAGATTCAGGTTCAGGTTCAGTTCCTTTTCTTTTCTTTTTCATTTTTGAGGCAAGTAGGGAACAAAACATGTCAAGTTGTCCTAACAGTATACGCAAAACCAAATCAAAACCAAATGCTAATGTTATGGGTATTTGAATCAGGATGATCGGAAGTGCTTTTTAAAAAGTGTTCAGAATTGGTGGCTGAGGTTTATTTATGTTTGGTAGGGATGTTTGGAAATATAGTAATGTTTCTAAGATAAAAATCATGAACTTGCCTTCCTTCTTTTTCTACCGCTTTCAGGACGGCAAGATGGCAACCTCGTGGAGGAGGACATGTCCGTCCAAGTCCTCTTTGTGGTCATGGGAGTATGGTGTTTAAAACTCGCCAGGTTTCATTTCTGTCACTCTCCTCGTAAAAACGTCTCCTCCTGAAAATGTTGTTTTTTAAGAATTTTCAAATCAGTTTCCATAAATTTCCTCAAATTCCTCCATCTCCTCAAATTTTTCAATTTTGTCTCTCGAGTTGTCTGATCGATCCGTCCATCTCGCTCCTGCTCTCGTCGTTCCATTCCATCTTTCTTTCCGGCTTTCTTCCGTTTCGATCTCCTCTCATCTCTCTCTCTCTTCCCCTCTTTCTCTCCTCCACTCATGTTTCCTCATCTCCACCACCATGGTATCTCCAATAACTGTGGTAGTTGCGAATATTGTGACTCTCCACAAACGAGACGTTTACGCTCTTTGATTGACAACGGAGGATTTAGAAATCATAAAAAGTATCGATTTGATTCCTTTGATTTTCTCGCGGAATTGTTCGCTCCCTCGATTTTCAAGCACAAAAAGCTCTCGTGGGAGGGATCGAAAAGAATGTGAAAAACGGGACGCATCTTCGAGGGTATGGATCTCTCTCTCTCCTTCCCTCCCTACCTCTTTCTCGCACGCCTTTCCCCCCTTTTTTTCTAATTAATTGATTACTTAATTCTGTCCCACGTCCCATTTATTTACCAGGCATTTTCCCATTTTGAGGGATGTTAACTATTTTTCAAAGCATCACTCACTTCATCCCTTATTTTTTCCTTTTTTTTTAACAACTTAGCCTCACTCTCTTCACAATCCCCTTTGTTTCTTTCCTTTTTTTTTTCCATATATATATATTATAATATGTGTATATATTAGTGTTGTGTATCGGCAGGTTTTTGCCGATAATCGATATGTACCTTTTGTTGGCTTGCTGATAATCGATATATTGGCACGATATATCGAAACTGGTGTTATCGCCGATAAAAGACCAATAATATCGGTTTTTCGTCGCGATAACACCAGTTCTGATAACTACCTGCAATAATTGTACGGTTTATACCGTACGAGTGTACGGTTTATTCCGTCGTACTTAACCGCTGTTATTCCGTTACGTTACACAGGCTACAGAACAATTTGTTACACGTGACATACCACGCTATGTACAGTAAAAATTGAATACAGTATATAATAAAGTACTATTATATAGCGTACTATATTTTCCACTTATTGCCGATAAGGAATTTGTTGGTCTTGGAGCGATATATCGGGACCCTTGACCGTGCGACAGAGGTCGCAAAAGTCAAAAAAAATCATACCCGAAACCGACCGTTTTTTTTTTTTCAAAATCTGAGTAACCGACGCCCGACCGAGTTTTGTCACGCTCCAAAATTGTTAACCGTTAACCGACCGTCGTTTACGAAAAAAAAAATTAACCGAATCTTGATTTTTCGCGACTAACCGTGCCCGCCCGTAACCGAAAAAGTACAAAATTAATCAATGTACGACGGAATAAGCCAATAATTACGATTTGTCGCGTTCCTTAAAATTTGCGAAATGAATAGTGTTACTACCGTGTCAGATTTGCGACGCTTTGTCGCGTTCCCTAAGATTTGCGAAATGAATAGTGTACTACACCGCCAATCGTTATTAGCGTTGTGTACGCTAATTCCGTCCCGCTTTTTTTTTATTATTCTCAAATAGAATTATCCACACTATTGAAAAAAACCCTAATTCCTAATTAGAATAG
>JBBHKE010002552.1:97976-298840 GCA_037447655.1 Zygnema cylindricum | reverse complement strand
CCCTATTGTCTTCCCAGTAGGAATAAACATAAGAAACCGATTGTCGTTTAGTGGCCAGAATTGGTAAAGAGATGAGAATTGTAAAGCCTCCAACGAGCTGAAAAAAAAAAATGATTACAGCAATGAAAAAAAAAACAAGTGATAATCAATAACAAATAATAATTTAATATACAGATGGATAATAAATACAAATAGATAAAAAGTAAATATTGTATAATTAAATATAAGCCATAATTATAATAAGAATAGCAACAAAAGATAAAATAATAAACGAGTGATAAAATTATACATACAAATAATGAGAAAAGTTTATTACCATCTAAATAATTGAAACATGAATTTCGATGTTGCGGAAAAAAAACGATTTATGGAGAAAAATATGGTCTTGTTCCTCAAAAAAATATGGTGTTTCTTTATGTACGACGGATCATGTATCAAACTAAAAACATAAATTGAAGTTACAATTAAATAAAGAGGGTAAACACACATGGATGATTCAAGTTCTATTTTTTAAATTAACAATATGAAGCCGTTCCTTTTTAAAACAGGCTTATCTTTGTCACGATTCTATGAGAGAGGAAGAGGGAGATGGAAAGAAAGTCGGGAAACTGAGAGGGAGAGGAAGAGGAGAAGGAGAGAGAAAAAATGATGAAAAAGGGGAAGAGGGAGAGAGGGAGGGGGATGGAGCAGGAAGAGAAGCACGAGAAGAAGAGGAAAGGAAGGGAGAAGGAAGGTAGAAGGGAGAGAGAAGGACAGGGAGGGGAAGATGGAGGGGGAGCGGAGATGGCGTCGGAGGGAGTTAGTGGGAAAGAGGGGAGGGAAGAAGGGAGTAGGAGAGGGAGAGGGAGAGGAAAAAGAGAGAGGGGAGAGGAAACAGAGAAAGGGAAAAAGAGGGCAAAGAAAACGAACGTGCCGGGAGAGATATATATAGGATATATATATATATATATATATATATATATATATATATATATATAGAGAGAGAGAGAGAGAGAGAGAGAGAGACCTGTAACATCATGGAGAAAACCCCAATTTTGGCCACATATCGGATGGGGAGAGAGTTCATTAGAGCTCCAATGACGAGAGTGGCATAAACTATTCCAAGAAATTGAGGTTTTGTCAACATATAGCCACCGCCATTGGCTCCACCTGTTCCAAAATAAACAAAAAAAGGTAAGTGTTTTACATGTGTTTTTAATGTGTCTTTTTTTGGTTTTTTTTGGTTTTTTTTTGTCTTTGAGCGGGAGTGGGAGATTTAGGGTGTTGTTTTTTGTTAAGCTGTTTCTTTTTTGGGGGTTTTCAACCATAGGTCTGTCATAAAACAGTTGTTAGGATGTTTACAGTTTATTTTTTAATAAAACAATTGAACTTAGAAAAACTAGAGTAGACTTCAATGGCAAATGAACAAGAAACCAAAATAAAATCAGTCAAAATTTCACCGTTCAAATTGAGGCATTCCAGATTTTGTTACTTTTTCTTTTAAACTTAACAAAACATGGTAAAAAGGGGCTTAATTGAGATGGGAAAAAAAAAATGTCGGATATATCACACCTAGGCATTAGTCACCAGACGTGACAGAAATTGATTTTTTGCAATTTATTTTGTCGGAGTGCCAATGTCAGTTTCACTTTTACCGAGACGACGGTCACCAACCATGACGGTCGACGGATTACATATATAGAAAAAGAGAAACAAAGACAAACAAAACAACATTTTTTATTTTCTTTTTCCCCTTTGTTTTTCTTCTTTATTTCTTAAAAGCTTACCTGTGGCCAAAAGAATCACATATTGTAAAAGTTGAGTTCCGGCATACGCTTGAGCTCCGGATCCGACAGCGATTCCCACAAATTCACACCATCCCTGAAAACCCCATTTGTATCCTTCCCAAAAAGATTAAAAATTCAATCTCAAATCTAATATATTAAACCAATGTTGATAATTTAACATCGATCATGTGGCACCAACCACGGGTTTGGTTGACAGCAAATGTTTAAGATCTCTCATTAGTCTCCAAGGTAAGAAATCAGTCACACAAGTTAATAATACACTGTCAAACTGCTGACCAACATCAACCATTGATTGATATATGAGAAGTTAATTCCCAACATCTAGAATCAAAACAACAAATACCGAACACATTTAACATTGAACATTAAGGGCCAAACAACCAATTACGAACGTTTAACGTTTGGAATCTAGCATTATCAATCAATGAACATCAATCAAATCTAAACACTCATTGTCCAATGGATCAGAGATTGCGTTAAACATCCGGCATTAGACATTGGACATCATAGATTAGAAATTGGGCATTATAGATATAATATTGGACACCATATATAGACATTGGACATCATAGGTTAGAAATTGGACATTATAGATATAACATTGGACACCATATATTAGACATTGGACATCATGGAATTTGGGCATCTAAACATCAAAGGTTTGATATCGGAGATCAGACATCAGACATCAGACATTGGACATCCGACGTTAGACATCAGAAATTAAACATTAAGGATTGAACATTGGAGATTGGACATGTCAATTTTACACGTGGATTGGACACGTCATCAATTTTACATCAGACAATGGACATCGGACACTGGGAGCAGACATTGTGAACTGGACATTAGTTGATATCCACCTTTAGACATTAAACATCAAACCTTGGACATTAGACATTGGAAATTAGACATTAGAAACTGGAAATTGGACATTAAACATTGGAAATTGGACAATAGAAACTGGAAATTGGAGATTGAATATTGGAAATCGGACATTGGAAAATTAGACATTAGAAGATGGAAATTGAACATTAAACATTGGAAACTAGACATTAGAAACTGGAAATTGGACACTAAACATTGGAAATTGGACATTGGATATTAGACATTGGACATTGGAAGTGTGACATTGAACATTGGTAATCAGACATTTGACATTGGACATTGGAAATTCAACATTGGTTGGACATTGGACATTAGAAATTAGACATCGGACATTTGCAAGCTAGAAATTAGACAACCAAAATTAGACATTATACATTGGAAATCGGGCATTGGACATTGAACATTGAACATTGGACATAAGTTTCGAACATAAATGACCAAACATTTGATAAGAAATATCGACCATTATGAAAGATTATTGAACATTGAATACTGGAAATTGGACAAAAAATGTTAAACTTGCACAAAAAAGAGGCGTACCGTAATCCAACACGCAAAGGGTCCGTATTTTGGACCAGCGAGAGAATACGCCCAAAAATAAAGTGATCCGGTGGTCTGAAAAACCCAAAGAAGGAAAAAGACAAAAAAAGAGAGGGATTCAGAAAGTAATTCACTGTCCCCTTTTTATTCAAAACCCTTTTTGGTTTAAAATACCACCTTTCCGCTCAAAAATACACATTAGAGAGAGAGAGAGAGAGAGAGAGAGAGAGAGAGAGAGAGAGAGAGAGAGAAAGCGCGCGCGAGAGAGAGAGCGAGAGAGAGAGAGAGAAAGCGCGCGAGAGAGAGAGCGCGAAAGAGAGAGAGCGAGAGAGAGAGAGAGATGAGATAGTGAGAGGGAGAGGGGGTAACAAAAAGAGAGAGAGGGAGAGAAAGAGAGAGAAAGAGAGAGAGAGAGAGAGAGAGAGAGAGAGAGAGAGAGAGAGAGAGAGAAAGCGCACGAGAGAGAGAGCGCGAAAGAGAGCGAGAGAGAGAGAGATGAGATAGTGAGAGGGAGAGGGGGCAACAAAAAGAGAGAGAGGGGGAGAAAGAGAGAGAGAGAGAGAGAGAGAGAGAGAGAGAGAGAGAGAGAGAGAGAGAAAGAGAGAGAGAGAGAGAGAGAGAAAAAACTACTGTTAGAAAAACAAAAAATGTGAACCTTATAAGTACGTCGACTCACCGGAAAAGACGAGCAAATCTCGGCGAGTGATAATGCGACAAAAAAGATAAAGAAAACGGAAATCCACCATCCCCATGCGAGCGCTACCGTTCCTCCGTACAGGAGAGAGACGCCGAAGTACGGCACGACTCCGGTGAATAGGGTGATGGTGGACATGGTCAGAGCAAACATTTTAAATAAACTCTGGAAAAAAAAAATACGAAAAAAAGAAAAAAAATTATAAAAAAAAAAAAACAAAAAAAAACAAAAAAGACAGAAAAATGGGACTGTGAATATTAAATAGTGTGATTTTGGACATTGTGAGGGCAAACATGTTAAATAAAATATGTACAAAAAAAAAATGCAAAAAAAAAAAGGGGGGACAGAAAATAGTGTGATAGTGGACATTGTGACAGCGAACATTTTAAATAAAACATGTTTAAAAAAAAAAGTCGCACAATAAAAAAAAAAAAAAATATCGCAAAAGAATTGCTCAAAAAAAACTACAGCAGAAAAATAATATTAGAAAATTACATGAAAAAATTATATTACAAAAAATAAATATTGGAGCTGTAAATAGTGTGGTTTACATTGTGAGGATATGTTAAATTTTCAAAAATATGCAAAAAAAAAAAATACGCAAAAACAAAAAAAAAAATATCAAAAAAAAATACAAAAAAAAAACCAGAAAAATCGCACAAAAAGGGGAGAGGGGGGGGGGGAGAGGGAAGGGTAGGGGAGAGAGGGAGGGAGGGGATAAGGATCGAACCAATTCTCTTTTTAGAGTTTGTTTGTACCCCAATTCATTTAATCGCTTCTCCCCCGAATCCATCACTGCCTCTCTCTTCTCATCGGCCATCGGGGGGGTGGAGGGAGAGAGAGAGAGTGGAGAGAGAGAGGGAGAGAGAGAGAAGGGAGAGAGAGGGCGTGAGAGGAGGGAAGAGGAGAGGGAGGAGGAGACACGAGGGAGAGGAGGATAATAAAAAACGGAAGGCTGAAGGAAGAGAGGTAGAGTGACGGAGGGATTAGGGGGGAAGGGGAAGGAGAGGGAGGGGTGGAGGGAGGGGGAGAGGGAGAGGGAGAACTAGAGTCGTCACTCCGAAAATGCCTCGTTGAGATAATATTCGTTGTTTCGTCTATTTGAAGTATTTTCTCTTTTTTCGCTAAGGGCCTAATACGACAAAAGTTTCGTAATATCCGTGCATTTGTACGGTCTCAGGGACCCCTCCACATCACTGTAGCTCCCTTTTTTTTGTTTTTTTCCTCTTTTTTTTTCCCCCCTTTTTTTTTTTTTCCCCTTCCTTTTTTTTTTTCTTCCCTCTTTTTTTTTTCTTCCCTCTTTTTTTTTTCTTCCCTCTTTTTTTTTTCTTACCTTTTTTTTTTGTTTCGTTACATGCGGTGGAGGACCGGATATACCGTACGAAATAAATAGTACGTAATCCGATTTCTATTTCCGTACAATGCCATTTTATCCACCAATCGTACGGACAAAGTAATAAAATGACAAAATGAGAAAATGCGAAAAACACAAAATGACGCAGTATCGACAGAGGTACAGTACTGTAGTCTTAGATAATATATCCGTACGATTTGAAAAAAACATTTCGTACTAATTTATAAATACTCCGTACTATTTGCCATCCCTATTCCCTAAGGACCACCATACGGCAAGTTTGTTTGTTTGCCCGAAAGCTTCCAAAATATATTTCCAGAAATCCGCGAGGAATAAATCGTCAGTCGAGTCAGATCGCCGAGTGAACAAGCGGTCTGTACGGACATAGTTAGGTAAGTGTTTTGGCGTTATTTATCCGTACATCTAAGATTATTGTACGAGTCTTCGAGTGACTCCTGACGAAATCATTTCGGCGTCTTTTGGAGGTAGTATCTGTACATGTACGAAAGTCCGAGAGAATCATGTACGGAGTTGAATGTGTTTTTTTGGCGTTTTGACAATTGTTTTGGTGTTTTGTCCGTACATGTAAGGATAGAGAGACACGTCATGAGCAGAAACAGTCCAGCGCCCGTGGCCCCTGTCGTTGTCCGTACAATAGAAAATGTGGATACTGACATGATCTGATCTGGATACCGACAAGATCTGATACTATATTCCAGACTGGCCGCTAACTTTTTTGAGATATCCAGTATATCACAATTTTGTCGGTGACGGCCGGATTCTGACGTCATCCATGGCGTCAGGACGTCACATGCCGTCACCTGGTTTAAATTTTTTGACAGATTTTTATTTAGTGTCAGAATATATGTAGGGTTTCAAGTTAAGGCGACAAGTTTTTTTTTTTTTTTTTTTTAGTTTTCCGCTAAAACTGCCCGTTACATTTTCAGAAACTTTTATTTTTTTGGCCGTCGAGTTCTGGAATCTGATTCGTCCAATATTTGGAATCGACTTTTTTTTTCTAAGATTTGTGAGAAGTAAACCCGCCAAAAAAAAAAAATCACATATTTTTGTTATTTCCGTACTGGTTTTATTTTATTTTGTTTATTATGGCCACGCGACGAATTTCTAATGGGAAAATCAAATGACACGTGTCGTATAATCGGACCCGCCAATAACAAAACAAAGCGTTATTTTAGCGCTATTTTAACCCCAAAACTTGGTTTTTTGGGCCTATGGAGGCCAACCTTGAGAAAATAGCCATAGGCGGATAAAATTGTACGGTCTGGCACAAGTGGACAGAGGTATTGTTTGTCGTTTTGCATGTCGGGCGGGATATCATACGGGGTATGTCAGATCGCCGACTGAGGGATCATATTATAACCACCAGTGTGGTACGGAAACTGTTAGGGCTTCCGCACGTGCGAATTTCCGGTAAATTTGCACCACTACACCGCCAATCGTTATTAGCGTGGGAGTTTGATTAGCGTATAATAATAATTACAGTGGTGTACGCTATTTAAGAATTTGTAAATTTGGAAAAAATCATACATTCTAATCATAGTTCAAAAGTAGGTGAAAGTAGGCCCATACAGTATGCCTATTGTATGCAAAACATACAATACGCCCTTAAGACCCATATTGTATTGGTCGAAAAATGACAAAAAAGGTTAACAGGGTTGAGTTGCACATCGATCGATAGAAAATTAAACGGCATGTCTAAATTTTGAAAAAAAATCGGACATAAAATATTTTTTCTCTGAATTTTGAGGTGTTTTTTATTTAAACCGTCAGATTTGGACCATCGGACGGTCGCTGATCAAAGTAGCGATCTTAAGAAGATCACATGAAAAGCCCATAACACAACTTACGATAGGACAATCTGTCATATTCGCGTCTGCAATTTTGAAGGCCACACTAAATAAAGCCTCAAATTGACCAACCAGGTTGCCCGTCCGCGTTTTTTTTTTTTTTTTTTTCGGGTTTTCTTTCCGGCGGAATGTCATCCTACGCCGTGTCAGTTCGCTAAAAAATTTCGTCAAGTGGCGTGCGTTGTACCATGATCATACGTCATATTCGTACGATCTTACAAGAGTGCCCACAACGCACACCCATACAATATGCCTACTCTACGCGAGTTTAGTGCCAAGTTTAGTGCGCCTACCAAAGGCCTACAATAAAAACGCCTACTTTTGAACTATGATTCTAATTGTTTGATTATGGTAATTTGGATCTTTGAAAAAAAAATTGTCGGTCGCGAACATGCTTACACTAATACAGGTATCCGAACAAAATCTGACAAATCGTACACAAATCGTACATTCACACGGTCGAAACGTGGCTGTCAGATGAATATGTGGGAACGGGAATTTTTACGACCTGGTTTTTTTTCCTTTTTAGAACGCACATTCTCATGCGTTTGCTGTTACTAAAACTAATTTATTCTAATTTTTAACTTAAAAATATGCATTTATGTACGGTCTGACACTGACCGTACATAACTCTATTTAAGAGACAACTTAATAAAAATAACCCTAAATAGTAGTGTTGTGTATCGGTAAGGATTTGTCGATAACCGATATGGGCCTTTTTTCGGGTATCCGATAATCGATATATTGGTACGATATATCGGCATCGGTCTTATCGCCGATAAGTAGCCGATAATATCGGGTACTTATCGGCGATAATGCCGATAACGATAATTATCGGCGATAACTGTACGCACCGTACAGATAAATGTACGGTCTGTACACTGAACTGTACGCCATATTCTCCGGACGTGTTCAAGCATAGAAAGTACCGTAGCCGCCATGAAATGTGTACGATTATGATACGGATCCAGTAAAAACGATGTACCTTTCACATCCGAAGCCATGGCTTTGTCCCTTAATTCCTTGAGATCCACTAGGGACCTGCCACGTGTCAATCTGTCGGCCTTTTTGGCAAAAGCTGCCAAAAGAGCCATTCCGGGATGCCGGCGCTCACGCAGGCCCGTCTGTTCGTATTTTCTCATTCCAAGTCGTCCGTTCGATTCCGGCGGCGCGCATAATGTTATTTTGCGTCCGTTGTACTTTTGTGTCCGCCGTCCTTTTCCAGTTCCATGCTCACCAGTTTTTTAGTAAATTTATGTACGTCGCCGTAAACTTTTTGTTCAGTTAACCGGCCAGCGTTTATGTGCTGCGTTTAGCGTAATAGATTGCAGTTAAAATGTAACGGAACAGGTTTTCATACGTGGCATGCCACGCTATATAAAATCAATAAAATAATACAGTATGTTATAAAGTACTATTGTATGCATAGTATATATTTTTCAAGTTATCGCCGATATGGAATTTGTTGGTCCCAGACCGATATATCGGAACCTCTGACAGTTCGATAACCGATAACTATCGGTATCGGTGTTATCGCGATAAGTTTTTTACCGATACACAACACTAGAATAAAGAAAAAAATAGAATGAACTACAGTAATGGAGAATAAAAAAAAAAAAAAGCGGGACGGAATTAGTGTACACAACGCTAATAACGATTGGCGGTGTACTGTACACCATCAATCGATTCTGTGACGTTTTTCCTCGATCCAAGAGAGAAAACGTCACAGAAAATCCAAAATTCCTTTAAGGACCGATTCTGGTTCAGATTTTTTAAGTACACATTTTTAGGTCTCGACGAGATATCGTACAGCTCATGTTTCGAGCCAGAAAAGACTGCCACGTGTCATACACGTGGAATATGATTGCTTACCAAAAATATTTTTGATCTCTTCCGTAATTGTTTTTACGGATAGAGTAACAAATTGCTGGATTTGTCGTTTTGTCCATCTCAGTTCCTGCAATTGCGTACGGCTAGTCTTTTCGTACAGTTTCCAGGAGCACAAGATCGAAAAAAATAGTACGAAAATTTTTTATTCGGCAAATAATTTTGTCGTAAATGCTAATCTTTAAGAAAGCGTAAGAAAAATCTTAAAAGTCGGCTAGCTTCTTTTTTGGGACGTTTAAAATTTGTCGTATACGGAAGGGTAGCAGAAAACGCCCACGATTTCTTGCAGGATTTTTGACTTTTACCTTCCGGACAAATGCAGAACACTAAAATAATAATAAAATATGCTCTTATGAAATTCACCTAATTGGACGACGGGATTCGAACTCTTCCATAAATAATTAAATATTAAATATTGTTCCGCACTGTTCATACTTTATATAGCGAAGGACGGGAAGCCGTACCGTTTCCATTTTGTTATTTCTAGCATAGTTCAAAAGTAGGCGAAAGTAGGCCCATACAATATGCCTATTGTATGCAAAACATACAATATGACCTTATGACCCATATTGTATTTGGATCTATTCGGACCAATTAAAACATTCGGACCAAAAATTGCACCAATTAAAATATCGTACCAAAAAAAAAATTTTACACCGTCAGATTCGGACGATCGTACGGTCTCTGATCAAAGTAACGATCTAAGAAGATGACACCCATAACACAACTGACGATAAAGGCGCCGACCAAAGGCCTACCATAAAAATGCCTACTTTTGAACTAGGATTTATAGGGCTTCGGCCAGTACAATACACCGTGAATCGCTATTAGGGTTACTGTTTTTTTCGCCACTTAAAACGTCTTTTCTCCGTACACAATTGTCGGATTGTGGATCTGACTGTCGCGACTGAAAGGTAAGATTCTCAGCTTCCGATTGGCGGTCTCAATTTCAAAATCCGACAAGTGTGTACGGATAAAAAATGTTTTTAAGTGGCAGAAAAAGCCTTGACGCTAATAACGATTCGCGGTGTAGCGAACGTCCCGAGGTCATAATCAATGAGTGGCTGACAGGTGGCATTAAGATTCTGGTCTCGACGTCGTAGACTTTCCCTATCATTCCGAAAGACCTCGAAGAGACCGCTAGTGGATCTTTGCATTTCCGGTATGTGCCGAGGCAACCCGTAGCTTAGCGAGCAGTTTTTGTCGTGTAGTGATCATTGTCCACACGCGTTTTACGGGGGTAAATTTGTCTGTCGTTAATTGAATACTGTCCGTACGTCTTATACATACGGAAAAAAAATATAAAAAAACGTTTACGCTGCTTTTTTTTTTTTTTTCTCTTTTTTTCCTTCTTCTTCCCTCTGTTTTTTTTCTATTTCCAGTGTCGGAAAACAAATGTTGTCACTTCAAGTCAAATGACATTTATACACGCGCCGAAGTTTTGTGACATCGTAGACGTCATTTTATTTGTGACGTCGTAGACGTTTGGTTCTTTGTGAAATTTTGGATTTCACTCGTTTTGTATTTTTTTTCTATGGTTTACGAATTCTGTTTTATTGTCTTTCTTTCCCTCGATCTGGACCAAATTTTGCTTGGAGGTAGCCCTTTTCTTTTCCAAAGCCCTTTCTTTCTCGCAACAATTTTGTTGTGAATAACACCAAGAGGGAGTGGGAGAGGAGAGAAGCGACACCGTTGGAGATTTTTCTAAATGACGCTGGAGATTCGAGACTCCTGATACTTTTCTTTTATGTACATGTGTGCGACAGGCAAGATGAATTGAACTTATACTTTTCCCATACCAAAACATTTTAATTCGTGTGAAACATTCAAAGGAGTTTTCCTATTCGTTGGTCAAGGGTCAACTTTGCTTCAAAATGGCTCTCGACTTGGTTCATGTTTAAAGGCCTAGTTTCCATCAACAAAAGAGTGGGCTAGTTTCCTCGTCCTCGTACATCTACGTACCATGTTGTGTTGTTTTTTGTTTGGTTGGATTTTTCTTTTATTGAGATCTTTCCCGGAGAATCTATCGAGATGGGCTAAGTGTCCATGAGCAAAAATGAACAGTTCAATTTATTATGGGTCATCATCCGCGAAATAATCACTCCATCTAACCTTTAGCTGCTCACCTTCCTCGATTGCCCTCGAAGAGGAAGGTGGCTAATTATAAAATGTGTACAAGTATTAGACTTGGATAAAACATATCAGTGACATAAAAAAAAACTAATAAGCCTTTTACTCGCCGTAGAGGCCATGTGCGATCACAAAGGGTGGATGAGAATCCACCAAAATTAAAGATAATTTTTTTCTTGAAGATATTTTATCACGTTGCCTTTACTTTCTTTGCTCATGGATTTTCGGTTTAAAGCATTGTCGTTCATCTCGTAGAATGAGATATTCAAATGTTACGTTTGAAAGATCTTTGACGCTTTTAACACTTTAATACAAGCATATCTGGCACCACCCAAATTAAGCATCTACACTTTACGAATAATTTGCAGTTTTCAATATTAGGAAACAAGCCTACATGGTTCTCCTCAGCACAAGACACCTAGGTAAGATTTAGTTTTGGTGGCACGATCGATAAGAACTTGGCCAAAAAATATCGCCATTATTTGTTTCCATACTTGGAAACTCTAATTCGAGTGACAATCTAAATTTGGAGATGATGGCATGACGTGGCGAAGATAAAAAAAGGGAAGACGGTATAGTAAATGTACATACTAAATTTGAAGATGACTTAAAATCGTACTCCAACTTCTACACACTTAATCAAAAATAGTAAAATAAATAAGGCGGGCCACTTCGTTTTTCCATCTGTGTTTATTATAGCAACCCATTTCCATTATCTTTAAGGATTCACTAGTTTGATGGGAGATTATGATATGCATTAGTATTTGAATGCAAAGTGACATGTTAGCTTGTAGTCCATTTCCTTAGTATTGTTAACCCCGTATTATGATTTTCGAGCACAAAGAGTCGTCACCTTATTAGTGTTAGTAACTCTAATAACGATGGGAAGAGTAGTTTTTAGTATCGAATAGCGCCATTTTTTCCTTGATTAACATTCTTAGCTATACCCCTTGCAATTCCTTTGAAAGCAAACTCGTATTATTTACAAAGGTTTACACACACACAAAAAAAAAAAAAACATATCATGTACTTTTTTTTTACCCTAAAAAAATGTCGATCGGGCGGCCGAGATTCACTCATCGACTAGTAAGATTCGCTCCTTGGTGCATTAACATCTGGACAGGTGTGAACCCAGATTCCCACAGGGATATTTAATAATTTACACATGCCTGCCATCTTTCGCACGTGCTGCAATATCCTGCAATGACCGTCAGATCGTCAGTATCTTATCTGACACACACTTTGATTGTTGTGACAGGTGTGTCCTGTGGCATGTCAGATCCTGCACTTGCAAAAGATCCTTTCCTGTCAGTTTTCTTAGGGCGCAAAACTGCGAAAACGCGCGTCAAGCGTGCGGATGACGTGTGACCAAATCTATACTTTGTCGTTTTATCGTCGAAATGATCGTGCAGCCGCAATTTGCCGTCAAGCCGCCAAGTTTGGGATTTCTCTTTCGCTACAGGTGTACCTGTCACGAGCTGCGACCGACATTAGTTTTGTCGTTTGTGCCAAGATTTCGACTGTTTTTGTCACCGGGAATTAGATACGGACACGGGGCCTACTAGGTTGCACCTCTGTAAATTGGAAGCTTCCAAACAAGTGGCCTTTTCGTACAGTACTAGTGACCTTTTCGTACTGTGGTACAGTACTGGCGTATTCCAAGCTCCCGCCTTTCCCGGACATTGACATATCTGCCGTACTGTAGCTGTCACGATCTTTGCACATTGTCACGCTAACGACGGTGACGACCGTGGTCCTTCCGTCCTTCGAATAAACGGCAAACTGCGATTTTGTCGCATTTGAGGCTTAAAAGGACAAGCCATAGTTGTAAAACGTGAAATCAATTTAGCGTTGTATATCGGAAAAATAGTCATCGCGATATAACCGATACCGATAATTATCAGGTATCGAACGGCGAGGAGTCCCGATGTATCGCTGTAGAGCCAACGAAAATTATCGCCAAAAAATATCGGTTGAGGGCGTTTGTCCGTCCAAAAAAGTACGGAGTGGTGTTTTGGAAATGAAGTACGAACGAGTACGGATATATGGCGACCGGAGGAGTGCTCTTGGAATTTTTTCCACTCCATTCCGTACCAGAGTGCGGAGTTATAGTCGATAGTTGTTGTACCCATAATTACCGGTAATTCATCGAGATATATCGAAATTTTACCGTGTTAAGTCCTTCACCGATATATCGGTTATCGGTATATCAAAAAAAGGTACATATCGGATATCGGCAAATGGCTACCGATACACAACACTAGAAATAATACTCGTCGTGCTGACGTTGTACGGCTACATTAAAATATGTTCCGATGGAAATTCGCCTAAATGGAACGCGGCGATGCGAAATCTTCAATAAACATTAAATAATGCTCTGTACTGTTCATACTCCATGCAGGGAAGGATGGGAAGACCGTACAGTTTCAAGCTAAGTGTTCTTGGAGTTTCGGCGTTGCTATAGCCTCCATCCGTATAAACTGTACATTATGCAAACCCAAAAGTACGTCACCCAGCGTATGCTCTCTCTTTGGAGCGGTGACGCTAATTTTTCTTGGAGTCAACATTACATGGATTATTTTGCACATAGATGGTTTTGTCGCTTGCGCCAAGACTACAATGCGATAAAAAACTTATGCTTTGCGTTTAATTAAAAGCATAGTTCAAAAGTAGGTAAAAGTAGGCCTATACAATATGCCTATTTTATGCAAAACATACAATATGACCTTAAGACCCATATTGTATTCGGACTTATTCGGACCAATTAAAACATTTGGACTAATTTTTTTACTTAAACCGTCAGATTCTGACGATCGGACGGTCCATGATCAAAGTATCGATCTAAGAAGATCACATGAAAAGCCCATAACACAACTTACGATAATGGCGCCGACCAAATGCCTACCATAAAAACGCCTACTTTGAACTATGATTAAAAGCCTAGGGTACAACAAGCGTCACCGTCGTTAGCGTGACAGTGTGTCGGAACCGTGACGGCTCGATTTGTTACTGTACTTGTCCACAAAAAACAAAAAAAAGGTCGAAGTCAGGGTACGTCCCCATGTATTAAATTATTTACTTTTTTCTGTCTTTTTGCTCTAAAATTCAAGGAACTTTGACAAAAAATTTAGCCGTACGAGAAAATCATTTTTACCAAAGTAGAGTGAACGTCAACTCATAATTTGGATGTACGGCGTGTTTGTCGTCATGTGAACGCATTTTGGCGTTTTCTCCTTTTCGACCCCCAGGCAAGAGAATCCAGCCCAAAAAGAAACTTCATCTAAAATCACCTCGAGGGGATGATTTTAGTTCAAATACCGCCCAAACAGCGAATGAAAAACGAACCACGCACGTGCCACAAGAGTGTGAAAATTTTAGGACGAGGGAGAGTCTTCGCTATTTTTCTCCGTGCCACGGAAAAAAAATTGCAGGGGTCTCGGACCTCCACTTTCATTCATGGGGTCCTTTACAAAATTTTGCGTCGTCGTCGCCTCTCCCCTCTCCCTCTCACACCATCGCTGTAATCTCACACTTTTAAAAATGATACACGCCAATATCGGTATAAAATGAAAGATCTTTTAAAAATATTATTTTTGACAATTTTTAGGTTTTTTTTTAATGGCAAGTCGAGTGAAAAAAGTAGAAAAAACGAAATCGGGAAACCATGGCGGAAAGTTCTTGAATCCGTGACGTCGACGCTGTCACGAGTGAGCGTGACGTCACAATGTCACTAAACCCTAAGCATCTACAACTTCACAAAAATCTAGACGTCTACCACTGTCGCTGTTTCGTTGGAGTCACCTATCGTCGGAAGTTTCGTAGTCGGCTTCAATCGTCACAAGTTGTACCTTCATCTACAACCGTCACATTTCAAAGTTTCTATTTCATTTTCGCAAAAAGGGACGCCCTTCAAAGTAGTACGGAGAATCTTTAATACAGTCCAAAATACTTTATCAAATTACAGATTACATGGGGACGTACCCTTAGGTTTCTGCAGGTAGCTGCTACACCGTGAATCGTTATTAGCGTCAAGGTTTTTTTCGTCACTTAAAACATCTTTTCTCCGTACACACTTGTCCGATTTTCAATTTGAGACCGCCGATTAGGATCTTAGAATCTTACCTTTAAATTGAGACCGTCAGATCCACAATCCTACAGGTGTATACGGAGAAAATATGTTTTAAGTGGCGAAAAAAACCTTGACCCTAATAGCGATTCGCGGTGTACTGTTTGCCGACTTCAGAAGCTTTCAAAATGCAAAAGCTTCCAAAACACATAGGTACGACCTGGTAAGGCTTGTAACAATGGTACTCATTTTCATTTGCATATTCCGTACATATCGACATTTGGAATCTTGCAAGCTGATAGCGTCAGAAGTCTTATCGGTGGCAGATAACGACAGGTGTCTGTACGCAATAAATAAATTAGGTGAAAGAAAAGATCGCAAACTTGGCGGCTCGACGGGAAACTACGGCCGCACACTCTTTTCAGGAGCTACACGACAAAATATAGATTCTGTCATACGTCGCCACACCGTGTATCGCTGTTAGTGTTAATTTTTTTTCGCCACTTAAAAACATTTTTTCTCCGTACACATTTGTCCGATTTTCAATTTGAGAGCGCCAACCAGGAGCTGAGAATCTTACCTTTCAATCGCAACCGTCAGATCCACAAGCCGACAAGTGTGTACGGAGAAAAAATGGCTTAAGTGGCAAAAAAAACACTAACATTAATAGCGATACACGGTGTAGCACGCTTTTTGACGCGATTTTTGCAATCCACATTGTACAATTTCTCCGTGACACGACAAAGAAATACCTTCGCACCTGTCTGAGATCTAACATAACACATGTCAGAAGTCAGCTAGGGTCCCAAGAAGGTACGAAAGTAAGTACGGAGAAAGTACTAAAAACGTACGAAAAATTTGACGGCAATTTCCAAAAACGGGTGGTGGCTCCAGGATAGACGGCCGACAAATGTGAATGTTCCTGTGGGGGGATCTGGTTTCCAGGACACTTTTAAAACTCGTACGGAAAAACTTCGCTACAAAACAAATTTAACTATCTACCCGTAAAACGCGTATGGACAATGGTCACTACAAGACAAGTTATGCTCGCCAAAGTACGGCTTACGGGCCCAAAGGCGATCATTTGAAAGGTCCTTCTCAATGATTGGAATATCTCTGACTGTCGAGATCAGAATCGTATTGTTTCTGTACGGTCAACTGCCAGCCAAATCTTGGAATGTCCGCCGCCCTATAATAAAAGTATAAAAGCTTAAAACTGTACGTACTTTCCATCCTTCCCTCTGGAGAATTAAGTACGGAAGATTAACAGTACGAAAGATTTAATATTGAAGAATTCGAATCCCCTCTGTCCAACTAAAAGATTTCTCATCGGAAGCTTATTTTAGTATGCAGCATTTTGTCGGGAAGCTAAAAGTTAATTTTAATTTCCCGCCTGAAAAGCTGAGGAGCATTTTTCATTTTTTTGTTTCGCTCTCCCAAAATATCTAATACGACAAATATACAAGCATCTCGCCAAGATGCTTTGCGTTTTTTAAAAAAACTTTTTTGTTACAGCTTTCTTACAAGATAATCAATACGACAAAAAACATTGCCGACGAAATTTCCCGGCGGAATTTTTGAAGCCCGTGAAATTGATATGCGTCCAATTTAGGGCAGAATCTTGTGCTGCTGGAAAATGAACGAAAATCATTTTCCGTACAATAAGCAGCAAACTGCAATGGATAAAACGACAAATCGACTGACTGTATCCACAATATCCGGAATTTCGGAAAAATATATCTGGAAGGGATCTAAAAAATTATCAGACGCAATATTATATTCCACGTAATCTTACACGTGGCAGTCCTATCCGACTCAGAAACATGAGCTAATCTTGAAATTGTACGGAATCGGTCCTTGCCTCATTCGGCCGCAGGTCCTTATAGGTCCTTTTCATGTTTTTTTTCTTCTTTTCATTTTCATTTATTTTTTACTATGGTGAAGCTAAAAAAATATAAAAAAAAACAAAAAATGGGGAAATAGAAAAAAATAGAAAGAAATCGAAAGAAAAAGAAAAAATATGATTGAAAAAAATAGAAAATGAAGGCGCCGTCTCCTTACAGTTGAAAAGTCGTTGCTGAAATGAGACACGCGTGACGCCACGTGTCCTGCCGGGTCCAGCAACGCATCGTTATCCCAGCGTCATCACGCTGGCAGAATATTTGACGGCCGTCAGTCCATCATGTCGGCCTGAAAAAGCAATAATTTTCCCGGATCCTAGTATGACGGTCAAGGACTCCCAAACAAAAGTTCCAAAATCGGCAAAAAAAACAAAAACTGTTAATGGCCGTCGATCCATAAGGAATTAAGGATCACCCAGTGGTTGTACGGAAGAATTTACCGGCCGTACACCCTGAATCTTTTTTTTACATTCAAGTACAAAAAAGTTGTACCAATGATAGTCTGCAAAAATCACTAAAAAAGTAAAAACCACGTTTTATCCTCCCGATACTGTAGCTTTTTGTCAACAAATGTCAAGCCGATATATCGACAAAATAATGATTTGTCGGTTCCACTGTTGAGAGTCCGTTACCGTTTGCGGATTCGATGATGTTTCAGTTCCCATGTCGTGATTCAGTTTCGATTGTGGTTTCGCGATTTGTGTTGACGTCACAGTACAGTACACCGTGAATCGCTATTAGGGTTAATGGTTTTTTCGCCACTTAAAAGTTAAAAGATCTTTATCCGTACACACTTGTCCGATTGTGGATCTGACGGTTACGATTGAAAATTAAGATTCTCAGCTTCCGATTGGCGGTCTCAAATTGAAAATCCGACATGTGTGTACGGAGAAAAGATGTTTAAGTGGCGAAAAAAATATTAACCCTAATAGCGATTCACGGTGTACTGTACTGTACCTTTGTTTGGTTTGATGTACTTCTCCATTACGGCTGTACGATTGGATTAGATCTCTGTACGGCTTGAATCGTAGCGGTTCGTACTTCGTAGTGGTCCTTGTACAGACGAGTGTTGATTTTGGTTTTTTTGTCGGCGGCTTTTGTCGCGCCGCGTTTGATTGGCTATTTTGAACTTTATGTACTTGTTGGTTCATGAAGATGTTGTTATGGTACACCGTACTGATTACTCATGTGTAATCGGGCGACGCGTGGCTTATTATGGTTCGGTTGCTTAGTTTGGTCTTGTCTACGTTTCGTGTCATAGTTACGTCGTCAATTTCTTGGTCATGTGACGTCACAGTTTCGTGTCGGTCAAAGCGTAGTTGAATTGTACTGTAGTACTTTGTTGTTTCGGTTGGAGGCGTCGATTGATTGCCACGCGCATTAAGTGTACGGTTTTTTTTTGTATTAAATGTACGGTTTGGTTCATAGTTCAAAAGTAGGTGAAAGTAGGCCCATGCAATATGCCTATTGTACGCAAAACATACAATATGGCCTTAAGAGTTAAGACTTAAGACCCATATTGTATTGGTCGCAAAATGAAAAATAATAGTAACAGGGTTGAGTTGCACATCGATCGATAGAGAATTAAACGTCATGTCTAAATTTTGAAAAACATTCGGACAAACTTTTATTTTTCCTTGAGTTTTGAGGTATTTTTTTTTAAACCGTCAGATTTGGACGATCGGACGGTCGTTGATCAAAGTAGCGATCTAAGAGGATCACATGGAAAGCCCATAACACAACTTACGATAGGACTTACGTCCGCTGTTTTTTTTTCCGGGTTTTTTTTCCTGCAGAATGTCATGTCATCCTACGCCGTGTCAGTTTGCTAAAAAAATTCGTCCGGCGGCGTGCGCTGTACTATGATCATACGTCGTTACGCTCGTACATGGGTGTGCACAGCACACACACATACAGTATGCCTACGTTGCGCGAGTATTGTGCCAAGTTTTGTGCGCCGACCAAAGGCCTACCATAAAAACGCCTACTTTTGAACTATGGTTTGGTTTGATTTAGTATGTTGCGTTTGTAGAGAGTATATTTGGGGCGTGGAGAGAGACAATTTATCAATGGGTTCGCATGGGTCCTCTCTGGAGTGTATGAAGAAGTTGAAGGAGTTTAAGGGGTTAGTGGACATTATCAAGGAGGAAATGTTGCCCCTTTTATATGATTAAGTTTTTGGAGGAGTTTGAGAGTTGAAGAGAAAATTATGTAAGAAAAGTTCTCCTTAGAATATATTGGCTTACGTGGAGTAATCTCTTTCTTGTGTGTGAATATATGTTATGCTTCAACTTGCTTTTGTACTATCTTTTGTGTTGCAACCAATCATGATTTCTCTACCGATATATTGAACCGATATTTTGATATACGGCACGTGAAATAAAGTATGTATCGATCATCGGTAAGAGACTACCGCGACAAGAGACTACAAATTAGAGCAAAATCTAACAGTATTAAAGTTATTTTAAGTTATTACACGGTTTAAAAATATTTTTCTAATTTATTATGATGACCTTTACATTATTTTGTACTTCTTAACGCCATTTCACGTTCTATAATGTTTCACAAGTCGTTATCCACAAAATAAAGGTTTAGATTTAACACTAAACTAAAGGTTGTTAAACAAAAAGTATACAGTACCACATTATTGAAATCACAATGACATGTGTGCAAGTAGGTCGGTAAGTGCCTCAGTATGCAATCACTTTTTTAGTGTTATGTATCGGGTCAAAACTTATCGCGATAAAACCGATACCGATATTTATCAATTATCCAACGGTGATGGGTCTCGATATACCGCTCCGAGACCAACAAATTCCTTGTCCGCAACAAGGAATATAGGCTGGTAGGAATATAGATTCTGTTTATATATAGAACCAAAAGGAAAAACAGAAGAAGATAAACAAGATAGAAAAGATTCTTTCTTCTACCTCTTCTCTAACTTTACTCGTAGTTGGACAAAAAGTTTTTTTTCGGTGATAATTATTCTTTTTCTTTTGCTAGTGTTCTTCTTAATTTTGCTTCTTTTACGGCGCCGTAAAAGAGCTCTAAAAAATCACTAATTCTCGTCTTCCCATATTCATTCCTTTTCTTTTGTTTTTCTAACTCCTGTAGTTTTTCTAAAATAGACTGACATAATTTATTTTTGTCGTTAATAAAATAACATAGGTAAACTTCAATATTGTCAAGAATTTTCGTCGCCCGCGGCTTTTTTTCTAGCTTTTCTTCTTCCATCATTTCTCCTTCTTATTTCTAATTTTTTGTGATCCTACTAATTTCCATGAGTAATAAGAATTACTAGGGCGTGCTTGCTAATCATTTCTATCACCGCGATATATCAAAGCGATTGGGTTCCATTTTTTATTTCAAAGGCCCTTCCCTCCCTACAATTTACCGTACAATATTCTGTACCAAATCTGTACGGACAACCACCTCCCACCAAATATACCGCGATAGTTTTTATCCAAAACATGACACTACACCGTAAATTGTAATTAGGGTTAATGTTTTTTTCGCCACTTAAAACATCTTTTCTCCGTACACACTTGTCGGATTGTGGATCGGACGGTTGCGATTGGAAGGTAAGATTCTCACCTTACGAATGGTGGTCTTAAATAGAAAATTGGAAAAATGTGTACGAATAAAAGATGTTTTCAGTGGCGGAAAAAGTTATCAACGCTAATTACGATTCACGGTGTATCTACACGGCATAAAAAAAAAAGATAAGTAAAAAGTACGACATGAAAAGTTCCACATTTAAAGTATGATCATAGTATTGACACGTGTCAATGCAGGTCGGCTCAGTATTCGTTATTGAACCACATGTTTCAAATACATTAATAATAAAAAAAGCATTCCAATCCAGTGATGGTTTTCAAAAAAAAAAAAAACGACACCATTAATGGCGTTTATGTACGGCAAGCATTTTGTCGTACACAATATCTTCATGTTAAAAAAAAAAAAGTCGGTCAAGCTACAAAAATTACGTATCCATGCGATTTTTGATTTTTTCCCGCCATTTTCTTTTAGATTTATACCCTCTTACCGAAATATCCTCGCTATTCAACCAAACTTGAATTAACATTTTAAACGTTTAAAGCGTTTAAAGCACGGAAACACACATTTAAAAAATTTAAAACTTCAAACAAAAAAAAAATCTAGGAGCGACCAAATAGTGAAAAAAAAAGGAGAAAAAGAGGATGTGAAAATATGTAATAAGGTAGAAGAGGACTTAGATCTCTCCAAGAGAATTTTATTTTCAATAATGTCACACCCCCTCCCCCTCCCCCTCCCCCTCCCCTTCTCCCTCTCCCTATATATCGTACCGCTGGAGGATGACCATTCGTATATATACTAGTTTTAGGATTTTTTTAGGGTTTTTAAGTGTTTTTCGGGGTTTTAGGGTTTTTTAAAACCTGTTTTTTAATAAGGGCATGGTGGGAATTGGAGAGAGAAATTGAAGAAAGAGGTCAAAGATAAATGAGAAAAGAATTATGGGAAAGAAGAAAAAATGGAAGCAAAAGATAAGACAAAAATAAAAAGAAAGGGAATACAAAAGGAAAAGCCAAGGGGAGAAAATGTCTTCTCATTATAATCGGTAAAATGAATGTGCAAATTCAATTGTATAAATACTGAGTGTATACCAGATTTAGAGTACATCAAAATTAATTATATAAGTATTGGGTGTACACTAGATTTGAGTGGACCAATTACATTACGTCCAAAAGAGATTCGAAGCGGCAAAAGACAAAAACAAGACAAAAAAGTATAACTACACCGCTCATCATTATTAGTGTTGAAGTTTTTTTCGCCACTTAAAACATCTTTTCTTCGTGCACACTTGTCGGATTGTCAATTGGAGACCTCTAATAGGAAGGTGAGAATCTTGCCTATTAATAGCAACCACCGGATTGACAATTGACAAGTGTGCACAGAGAAAAGATGTTTTAAGTGGCAAAAAAAAATGTATAAAACATTTAACACTAATCATGATCAGCGGAGTAATATCACATGTTAACAGAATTGCCCTTTTTTATTTTCAATTTTTTTTCTTTCTCTTTCTCTTATTCAAAAGCCTGACAAGTGTGCACGGAGAAGAAACGGAGAAGAAATGTTGTACCTGGCGGAAAAAACTTTAACACTAATAATGATTCACGGGGTAGTGACGACCGATGAAATACTATAAATATAAAGATGTGGAAGGTAAGAGCTGAGAGGAAAAAATAGAATATACCGTTCATGAAATCCATAATGAAAGAATCACTAATCTACATTACATTAATTATTGTGAAGGTACACTTTATAGTAGGTCCTCTCCCTCTCCCTCTTGATCCTCTCCGTCTCCCTCCCTCCCTCTCGCCCTTCAACTCCTCTCCCTCTCCTTCCCTCCCTCTCGCCCTCCCAAGGTACAAGGTGTAAAAAGGTGCGATGTTTCAGTAAGCAACAAGACAAAATAAGTACAATGATTACAAACTGTGTCTGGATAATATTACCCATAATAATAACTACTAGAAAATTACTATAATATTAGTATAATTTTTCTTTTTTCTTATTGATATTACTTCCGTACAAGAACAACAAAGTTACATGAATTGACGTAAAAGGACGTGACACGACACAACCATACTGAAAATAGAATACGCACTAAAGTACATTTGAAAAGTACGTTTCACTAATTACACAACTGAAATTATACTTCCACACTCTCCCTCTCTCTCTTCTCCCTCTCCCTCTCCTTCTCCCTCTCCCTCTCCTTCTCCCTCTCCCTCTCCCTCCTCTCCCTCCCTCTCTCCCTCTCCCACTCCCTTGTAGGAAACCAATTTGATGTACTACCACCCTATCCTTCTGAAGGTGGATTTATAAAGAAAGATATTTTTATAACCCTCTCAACATTTTTCTTTTTTTTCAATTCTTCAATTCTTTTCAAATTTTTTTTTTTTTTGTCCCTTTAGGTAGAGTTCACTATGTGCCTTTGTAGGTTACATCCTTTATGAGGGAGAAGTAGAGGGAGAGGGAGAGGGAGAGGGAGAGGGGGAGAGGGAGAGGGAGGGAGGCCGTCGGGTACGAATTGAATGTACAATTCAAAATGTAACTTTACTAAAACAAAAAAACTAAAAAAAAAAAAAAAAAAAAAAAAACAGAGGAAGGGAGGTGGAACTCGGGAATAATTTGCCCAAAGCTAGATTTATTTTCAGGATTTGATTCATTTCTTGCTTTTGATTTCACTTATTTCGATTATTTTCGGATTGTTTTTGATTATTTTTTCGGTTATATTCAATTTTTTTCGGATTATTTTCGATTATTTTTCAATTATTTTTGACTACCTTCGACTTATGCTATTTCCGTACATTTATTTTTGTACGTTAATATTTTTCGTTTTTTTTTTTTTTTTTTAACAATTCATTTTTCTTTGAATTATCCTTTTTACTTCTTTAATTATTTATCATTTATTTTCATATTTGTTTTTTTTTTTTTTTTTTTGTTTTTTTTCTTATTTTTTTTTACTTCTACAAAAAGAACTTCCACACAAACATTCGAATGCTTGAATCGGATGTTCCTCGTCAAAATTTATAGAGTAGTCCTGAACAAAAAATAAAAAAAATAAATAAACAAATAAATAAATAAATAAAAAAAAAGGAAAAAGAAAATGAATAAAGAAAAGAAAAAAAAAATAAAATAAAGGAAAAGGATACAATAAAGGAAGAGAAAGAAAAGAAAAAAAAAAAAAGAGGAAAAAAAATGAGAAATAAAAATGAGAGTAATCTCGAAAACCAAAAAAAAGAAAAAGAAAAAGAAAAAGAAAAAGAAAAAGGAAAATAAATAAATAATGGGAGAAAAAAAGGGAAAAAAAAATGTACTTAAATAAAGGGAAAAAAAAATTAAAAAAAAAAAAGAAAAGGAAAATAAATAAGTAATGGGAGAAAAAAAGGGAAAAAAAAATGTAATTAAATAAAGGAAAAAAAAAAGAGGAAAAAATTGAGAAATAAAAATGAGAGTAGTTTTGAAATAAAAAAAAAAAAAAAAAAAAAAAAGAAAATAAAAAAGAAAACGAAAAACAAAACAAAAAACAAAACAAAAAACAAAAAGAAAAAAAAAAAAAAAAGGAAAAAATAAATAAATAAAGGGGAAAAAAAAAGAGGAGAAAAAAAAAAGGAAATAAAGAAAGAAAGAAATAAAATGTATTTGGAATAATGCAATAATAGGAATTTAAAATTCAGGAATACTCCATAAATTTAAAGATTAGTCCTGAAAAAAAAAAAAAAAGAGGACTTAAAAAAGGTTTAGAAAAAAAAGGAAAAAAACAAAACAAAAGAAAATAAATAAATAAAGAAATAAAATGTATTTAAGAGAATTATATTTGGGTGTGTACCGTAACTGTTAGAATCGGCGATATTCAACTAATCGCAAGGGCGCCAAAGTGTTAACTTTGAAAAATGGCCAAGCCGGGGTTCGAACCCGGGACCTGTGTGAACCGTACACTAGCTCTACCAACTGAGCTACCCGGCCGATGTGTACACATGCGCCTAATACCGAATTTATACGGCGATTTAGCGGCGCACTGGCGAACCAGTTTACAGCGCGATACACACGTGTGGAGTCCAAAGTGGACAGTTCTCCAACACGCCCCCTCACGATGTACTCCATCTCGTGTGGCTTGCCATCGCCCCCTGGCTCTGATACCATGTTAGAATCGGCGATATTCAACTAATCGCAAGGGCGCCAAAGTGTTAACTTTGAAAAATGGCCAAGCCGGGGTTCGAACCCGGGACCTGTGTGAACCGTACACTAGCTCTACCAACTGAGCTACCCGGCCGATGTGTACACATGCGCCTAATACCGAATTTATACGGCGATTTAGCGGCGCACTGGCGAACCAGTTTACAGCGCGATACACACGTGTGGAGTCCAAAGTGGACAGTTCTCCAACAGTAACAACACGGGAGGGAGAGGGAGGGAGGGAGGGAGAGGGAGGGCGGGGGAGGGAGAGGGAGAGAGAGGGAGGGAGAGTGAGGGAGAGGGAGAGAGAGATCTTACCCAAGTCAACTCTTCCATTGCTTTAACATCCCTATTGGTGAAAAATGCAACCTGGCAAAAAATCAGACAGGGTGAGAGGAGAGGGAGAGGGAGGAGAGAGAGAGAGGGAGAGGGAGAAGGTGAGGGTGGGGGAGAGGGAGGGGGAGGGGCAGAAAAAGAGGGGCAGGGAGACGGGAAGGAGAGGGAGAGGGAGAGGGATATAGAGATATCACTATGTGACATTCTCGCTTACTACTTTAGTCTTCTCTCCCTCATTGTAATACTTACCTCTAAATCTATTTGGCAATCATCTATCTTGCCCTTTTTTTACTTGTCCTTTTCTACATTTTTGTCCGTTGCCATGACTTCCAACTCAATAGGTTATTGGCCTTACCCCGTTAGATCTAATACCTTTGCAAAGTTTAACGGCACGGATTTCTATGGATGGAAGTATCAGAAGAGTATCTTTTGTACAGTGAGAAACTTTGGTCCGTAATCAATGACAACGAAGCGATACCTCCGCCAAATCCGATCGGCTTATTCGCAATAAGGAGGTGCACTCTCGACTGGTACTCGCACTTGAAACTTCGTCGATCAATCTCATCTGTGACGTAACATCTACTCACAATGCTTGGACTCTTCTGTCTAATGCGTACCAAAACAAGTCGTGGTCTAACAAACTACTCCTTCAACGCCAACTCAACACTTCTCAAAAAAATCCTAGGGTACATCCACTCAATCGAATCCATTGCTGGACGTCTCAAAACTATCAGTGTCGTCTTCGATTTAGACAATCTTAGGGGACCTTCGGATGTCCTATTGACATTTATCTCTACTACCGACAACTCCTCTACAGTTGTCACCATCCCATCCCTAACTCCCAGTTTGGTTCACGAGGAGACCAAACAAAATCTTTCCCCAATCCCCTATCCCCAATCTTTACTGTTAGCTTTGACCATGTTTCCTCCACCCATTCGCACTTCCAAAAATTCCTCCTATTGTTAACACTCTGCACTAAACCACGTCATTGACGTCTGTCCAATCCTCAAACGACAACACGACCGTTAAAGAAATTATGGACGTCTGATGGACATGGACACAACACTGGGCAAAATCTCTATTCTTGTGAAATCATCAATTGCCGAAGAAATTTTACCAGCCGCCAACGACACTTTTGCACCGACCAATCCATTTGTCCAACCCATTGAATATGTTCACTAATATATGGCCAATCGCTTTCAATTGACAGCCAATCCGTACCCTCAATACGCCGATAGTCCACTTCCTCCCACTCCAATCTGGCGATACCTACTTCCAACAAGCCCAATCCGTACGTATCGTCACCATCCGAATTCGGCTACGCCTTGAATACAACGTCCCTCCTCGATTCTACCGAATCATCCGATTCTTGGATCGTCAATTCAAGAGCCTCCCATCATCTCTCTTCTCGATTCGATTGATTTACCACCATCGCCCCTAATTGTCCACCAACGGCGACTCTCGTTGGAAACAATGTCACCCTCACCGCTACTCATTTTGGACAATTCTGCACCGCCAGCGATCCTCCCAAAAGATTCTCTATTATACTATCTCATGTCCTCCTCGTCCCAAAAGATTCTCTATTACACTATCTAATGTCCTCCTCGTCCCTGCCCCTAAGAAGAGTTTATTTTCCGTCAGTGACGCCCTTAATCAAGTTGCCACGGCAGTCTTTTCCCAAACTGACGTCAAGCTTTTCTCCACCAATGACCGCACAGTTGGAATGGGAATCAAAACCGGATCCATCTATACTCTGTTTCTCCACCTCTGGACCAGGCAACGTTGCCACCTTCCTCACCACATCCACTCTCAAAATGGCATCTACGTTATGGCCACCTTTCCCAATCCTGCCTGTACCAACTAACCAAAGGGGGTACAAACCAAAGGCCTTGTCACTGGCTTAGAGCCGTTCAAAGACAAACAATTAAACTTTCGTTCCAGTTGGATTGGGGGTAAACTCGCGAGACCCTCATTCCCCTCCAGTGATTCCAAATCTTCTCATCCACTTCAACCACTTCAATTGACACATTACGATCTCTGTGGACCTATGTCCACTCCTAGTCCGTGTGTGGTCCCACTCCCAGTCCCACAGGTGGTCTATACTTTGCCACCTTCATGATGACGCCACTCGATTCGGACATCAAAATCCTCTCCGACGAAAATTTGACACCTTCTAGAAATTCAAGAACTAAAAAGCACTCGTGGAAAACCAATTGTCCAATCGCATTAAAACCATTCGTACGTACAACGGGGGGGAGTACTTCTCCAATGAGTTCTCCCTGTTTCTCACAACACCGTCCTTATCATTTCCCGTTCCATGTTACAGTATGCAATTCTGCCCACCACAAATCTGCCACGAGAGCTAATTTTATTCGCAATCGCTGTCAGAATCCGCCACGAGAGCTAATAATATTTGCACTCGTTGTTAGACTTCCGCGTTAACCCGTGTCACTCCGTATGAAGCATGGACAGACACCAAACCGAACGTTTCTCAGCTCCGAATATTCGGTTACGACGCTTAGATCAAGGACCTGGCTCCCGCCGACAAATGGCACAGCCGCGCTAAACACAACATTCTTGTCGGTTACTATACGAAATCGAAAGCTTACAAGTTTACAGAATCTGGTTGAACAAAGTCGTCCTTAGCCATGACGTTGCCTTCAATGAAACGCCTCTCCTGTTTGAAAACCAGTATTCAATCTTTCTACCACCACCTTCCCCATTTGCTCTTTCCCTAAGTCTCTCTTACTCTGCACCTTTCGATCCCCTCTCCGTCATTCTGCCTTAAACCTCTCCCACTCCCTCCAACTATCTCCTTTCCTTGCCTTCCTCTACTCTCACAGGTGAACTTGTGCATCCTTCTCCCCAGCCACACCATTACCCCTAACTCGGACAAACTCCAATCCATACTCTCTATCCCCTATTGATCCAGGCGATCCTTACATCATTCCCCCCCGCAACCCAACCGCCCTCGCACCTCGTATCGTAGAAGTGATAGAATTCAAGCACAAAACTATTGAATTAGTAGTCATAGCAGCGGGCACGAATACAAAAAGGACAGAAAATGGGCAGGTAAAATAATTGCCAAAATAGTTTAAAAAAAAGGTAATTTTACAATGAAACAAAAATTGCTAAAGTAGTAACCGAGAGTGTCACTTAGTGTCACTTTGACAGACTGTCCTACAGCCTACGTGATCCCGAAGGGTCACTTGTCTTTTCCTAGCATGACGAAAGGGCAAGGTGTCCTTTCGTAAGAAGAGGAAGAAAATATCTAAATCCGAATCTAAGACAGAGGTACAGAAAATAGATAACGAAAAGCATAATACTAGATTGCGTTATCTAGCACTAAGACTAATAAAACAAGTTTGTAGCAAAGGAGAATAAAGACGAATCCAGGATTCCAACACCCCCCCGCTTTGCTAGAAACGGAGGCCGGCGGAGGACCGGTGAGCTTCGAATAGTGGCCGAGGAAGAGCCTTTGTCAGAAAGTCGGCCATTTGTTGAGTAGTGGGGCAGTGGGAGAAAGTAACTGTGCCTGCAGCAATGGCGTCGCGAGTAAAGTGAAAATGGATGCCAATATGCTTCGTTCGGCGATGATGAACAGGGTTGTTCATCAAGGCAAGGGCCCCTTGAGAATCACAAAAGATAGTTGTGGCAGATGATGGACAGAATTGCACTTTTAAGAGGAGAGAACGAAGCCAGAGAGCCTCCTTAGTGGCGTGCGTGGCAGACATGTATTCGGCTTCAGTGGAGGAGAGGGCAACAGTAGGTTGCTTTTTAGATGCCCAAGAAACAAGAGCGCTGCCGAGTGAAAAACAAACGCCGGTGGTGCTGCGACGAGAATCCAGATCACCGCCCCAGTCGGCATCGCAGTGGCCGACGAGAGCTGGAGGAGAGGAGCCGGTGAAGGTGAGTTTCAAAGTCCGAGTACCCTGGAGGTAGCGCAGGACTCTTTTGGCTGCAAGGAGGTGGTCAGTGGAGGGGTTGGAGACAAATTGACTAAGCTGGCCAACAGCTACAGCGATGTCCGGACGAGTTCCAGTCATTGCATACATAAGGCTGCCAACTATAGATCTGTACTGATCATGTATATCTCTGGGGACAGGCCCACCAGAGTGTCTAAGGAGTTTAACATTTGGATCTAGAGGGGTTGAGATAGGGGAGCAATTAGCCATGGAAAAACGGGTCAGAATTTCACCTATGTATTTTTCTTGGGAAAGATAAAGAGTCCTAGTGGACGATCCCGACCGACAAAAATGCCAAGGCAATACTCTACTTCCCCTAAATCTGACATTGAGAAGTGAGTGTTGAGCATGAATTTAACAAGATGAATAAGAGAAAGAGAGGGGCCAGCAAGGAGGAGATCATCTACATAGATGACAAGGATGACGAGTGTGTCTGCAGTACCTCGAATGAACAGTCCAAAATCTGCATTTAATTTGGAGAAACCCTCACGGAGGAGAATTGCCTCGAGATGCTTGTTCCACACTCTAGGAGCCTGCTTGAGGCCATAAAGAGATTTGAGGAGACGACATACCAGGTGTTCTTTGCCGGGAGACACATACCCTTCCGGTTGATGGAGGAAGATTTTTTCAGTGAGGGAACCGTAAAGGAAGGCGGTCTGCACATCCATGTGGTGGACATGCCAGTCTTGGGCAGCTGCAAGGGAGAGAAGAACCCGAATTGAGGTGAATTTTGCAACAGGAGCATATGTCTCCGTGAAGTCGACGCCTTCCTTCTGAAGAAATCCTTTTGCCACAAAGCGGGCCTTGAATCGGTCAAGAGTTCCGTCAGACTTTGTTTTGACCCGAAAGACCCATTTCGATCCGATTACTTTTCTGCCAGGGGGCAGTGAGGCAAGTACCCAGGTGCCGTTTTGTTGGAGAGACGCAAATTAGGAATCGGTGGCGGCTTTCCATTCCGCAGCTTGAGGACCAGCCATGGCGGCAGAGAAGGTAAGGGGAATAGCAATGGTGGCAGAATTTGCTGTTCCATGAGTAAGAAGCTGCGCCTGAAGGCTTTCACTTCGGCGAGGGCCAGGAGCAGAAGGAGGAATTTGGTATTGAGGATCTTTGGGGTGAATGGGAGAAAGAGAGTAGTGATCAGAGGCTGTCCGAGTGAGGGGTGATAGTGTGGATAGGGGAAGGGATGCAGAAGTTGTTCTGGTGAGAGTGGAGGAAGGGAAGGAAAGGAGATTTGCAGAAGGAGTGGAGGGAGTAAGACTTGTTAAAGGGAGAATGACAGAGAGAGCATCAGTGGATGCAAGAGTAGATGGTCCGGGGAATGAGACAGATTGCGGAGGAGTCGAAATACGCATGGAGTCATAGACTTTTTTGATAAGTGGCATTTCATTGAAAGCGACATCTCTGCTGAGGACGACTTGACGTTCATTTGTCAGCCAGATGCGGTAAGCTTTGGATTCTGTACTGTAGGCGACAAAGACGCCGTGTTTGGCGCGGCTGTGCCATTTGCCTGCAAGTGCCAAGTCTTTTATCCAAGCATCGCATCCGAATATTCGAAGGTGCAATACGGTTGGTTTGGTGCCGGTCCAAGCCTCATAAGGGGTAACAGCAGGTAATGCAGAAGTCGGACAGCGATTGCGAATGTAATTCGCTGTCGAGACAGATTCTGCCCAAAAGGTGGTGGGCAGAGTGGGAAAATGTAACATTGAACGGGCCATGTTGAGGAGGGTACGGTTGTACCTCCCTGATACACCATTTTGATGAGGGGTATTGGCGGTCGTTGACTGGTGAGTGATACCGTGAGTTGCAAGGAATGAGGAGAATTCATTGGAGAAGTATTCTCCTCCATTATTTGTACGGAGGTTTTGAATTCTGCTGGACAATAAATTTTCAACAAGGGCTTTATACTCCTTGAATTTTTGAAATGTGTCAAATTTTCTGCGTATGGGATAGAGAAAGGAGTAGCGAGTTGCGTCATCGATGAAAGTGACGAAGTAAAGCGCACCAGTGGGGCTGGGAGTGGACATTGGGCCGCAGAGGTCAAAGTGGATTAATTGGAGTGGATTGGAGGTTTTGGAAGTGCCGGAGGGAAATGATGGTCTGGCAGATTTTGGTGACCGGGGATCAGGGGTTGGATAAATGGATTGGTTGGCGTAAGAGGATCGTTGGGGGATGAAAAAATCGCCTCAGCACTGGATGCGTGACCGGAGTAGAGATTTCGGCCAGGATTTTTGTCCACGTCCAGGCCGACGTCCATAATTTCCTTGACGGTCGTTTTTTCTTTTGAGTACCGGGCAGACGTCAATGACGTGATCCGGCGCACGACAGTACCTACAGGAGGAATTTTTTGAACTCCGATTGGGTGGAGGAAAAGTAGCCAAAGCTACACCAGGAGGTGGGGAAAAATTGTGTTTAGTTTCCTCGTGAAGTAAACCGGCCGTAAGAGAGGGGATGGTGACAGCTGTAGATGAGTTGTCGATAGAGGAGATAAAAGCCGAATAGGACGTTGGAAGACCGCCCAAGATGGCCGAAATGATGTCCTCATCCGAGACGACAACATCGACGGTTTTGAGACGGCCGGCAATAGATTTCATGTTGTTGATGTAGGCTTGAATAGATTCGGCAGGATTGAGCAGTGTTGAGTTGGCGGCGAAGAAGTAGTTTGTTAGACCAAGATTTGTTCTCATATGCCGTGGACAGAAGCGTCCAAGCACCGTGAGCTGAGGTGGCATCACGAATGAGATCAAGCTGCGAAGGTTCAAGGGCGAGAACCAGCCTAGAGTGCGCCTCCTCATTTTTAGCGAGCCAGGCGGATTTAGCGGCGACATCGGAAGGTTCCCCTCCGCTTCCGTTTATAACGGACCAAAGTTTTTCGCGCCGGAAAAGGTGCTCAATCTGGAAAATTTCCAGCCGTAGAAATCCTTGCCATTGAATTTGGCAACGGTATTCGAACTAACGGGGAGAGGCCCATAGCCTATTGAATTAATAGTCATAGCAGCGGGCACGAATACAAAAAGGACAGAAAATGGGCAGGTAAAATAATTGCCAAAATAGTTTAAAAAAAAGGTTATTTTACAATGAAACAAAAATTGCTAAAGTAGAAACTGAGAGTGTCACTTAGTGTCACTCTGACAGACTGTCCTACAGCCTACGTGATCCCGAAGGGTCAATTGTCTTTTCCTAGCATGACGAAAGGGCAAGGTGTCCTTTCGTAAGAAGAGGAAGAAAATATCTAAATCCGAATCTAAGACAGAGGTACAGAAAATAGATAACGAAAAGCATAATACTAGATTGCGTTATCTAGCACTAAGACTAATAAAAAAAGTTTTAGCAAAGGAGAATAAGGACGAATCCAAGATTCCAAAAAAATCCCACCCATGTCACAGGCTCGGCTACCATTGATGTTCCTCTCCAACTTTTTTGTACATGGTCGACCCTCAAACCGAATGGAAGCCGCCACCGATTTTCAATTTGCATCTTTTGACGTGACACCTGGGACTTGCTCCTTCCAGCAGAAGGTTATTGGCTCAAATGGGTTTTCAAAGAGAAAACCAAATCCGATGGACCCTTCATCGCTTCAAAGCCTGATTTGTTGCCAAAGGATTTCTTCAAAAAGAGGGTGTGGACTTCACCAAAACTTACGCTCCAGTCGCCAAACTCACCTCGATCCACGTTCTCAACTCTCTTGCAACTGCCAAAGACTAGCATGTACAGCATATGGACGTCCAGACCGCCCGGTTTCCTTTACAGCCAGAAGGGTATGTATCGCCCGTTATGGAACATCTGGTATGCCGCCTCTTCAAATATGTCTATGGCTTCAAACAAGCTCCCCAAGTATGGGATAAGCATCTTGAAGCCATCCTCCTGCGTGAAGACTTCTTAAAACTTGATGCCGACTTTGGCTACTTTTTTTGGGAAACCACACATACACTCATAATCCTTGGAATCTATGACGATCACCTCTTATTTGCTGGGCCCTCCCTTTCCCTCATGGTATAGGATTAGATGACATGGCAACGGACAAAGTAGGAGGGAAGTATTTCTTAATTGGTGATGAACAATACAGAGTTGTCGTTTAAGTAGAAGAGAGAAAGTCATAAGTATGACTTTTCAAAATCTAGGGAGCTTATGTGACTCTGAAGGGTCACTTGGCTCATTTGCCGAAAAGGCAGAATTTGGATCCTTAGGTGTCAGTGAGAGCTAAGAATCAGATCTACTGGCAGAAACTGTCAAAAACTACAGTGGCTGCAGTGTGCGCTTCTAAGAAGTTCCAGGAGTAGAAAACAAAAATAGATAACTAAAACAAAAAACTGAAACTAAAACAGAAAAATGAAAGAACAGAAAACTGAACTAGGTGAAAAGCATAGGCTAGACTGCTCTAACTAGCAAGATAACGCAAATTGGAATACCGGTTTGCGTTATTAACAAAGGTAGGGTTAGTTCGAAGATTCTAACAAAGGAATAATTTTAACATCCCCCTTCTTGGTTAGAATCGAAGGCCGGAGGAGGAAAGATGAAGTTCGAATTGAGGACGGGCAAGGGCTTTAGTGAGGAAATCAGCCAGCTTGGAAGTGGGACAGTATGTGAACTCCACAGTGCAAGCAGCAATGGTGTCGCGTGTGAAGTGGAACTGGATGTCAATGTGCTTCGTCCTTCGATGGTGTACTGGATTGCCCATAAGGGCAAAGGAACCTTGGGAGTCGCTGAAGATGACAGTCGCGGAGGGTTGTGGAAACTGAAGATTGGAGAGGAGAAAGCGTAACCAGATCGCCTCCTTGGTGGCATGAGTGGCAGCCATATATTCGGATTCGGTGGAGGAAAGAGCAACGGTTGGTTGCTTCTTGGAAGACCAGGAAATGAGGGCGCCATGAAGGGAAAAACACACACCGGTAGTGGAGCGTCGCGAGTCCAAATCGCCCCCCCAAGTCCGCATCACAAAAACCAACCAGCTCAGGCGAAGAGGAGCCAGTGAAGGTGAGCTTGAGGCTTTTTGTCCCTTGGAGATAACGAAGAACCCTTTTGGCAGGTGATCTGCGGCTAGACACAAATTGACTGATCTATCCAACTGCTACTATCCAACTGCTACTGCTATATCTGGACACATCCCTGTCATAGCATACATGCATGAGACTCCGAACAATGGAACGATAAAGTTCATGGGTTGCTCCGGGGACAAGCCCACCGGAGTTTTTGATAAGTTTTACATTGGGGTCTAATGGAGTGGAAATCAGGCTGCAATCTGACATGGAAAATCTGGTGAGGATTTCATTGATATATTTTTCTTGGGATAGGTATAAGGTTTTGGAGAGTCGATTTTGACCGACAAAAATACCAAGACAGTATTCCACCTCGCCTAAGTCAGTCATGGAGAAGTAGAGGTTAAGCATGGTTTTTACTAGATTGATGAGGGAAAGAGAAGGACTGGCTAGAAGAAGATCATCTACATAGATAACTAGGATGACTAGAGACTCGTCATTACCTCGCAAAAAAAGACCAAAATCTGCATCAAACTTGTTGAAGCCCTCCTTGAGAAGAACGGCCTCCAGGTGTTTATTCCAAATGCGAGGCGCTTGTTTCAGGCCGTAGAGAGATTTGAGAAGACTGCGTGCTCGGTGCCAGGCGCTACATATCCTTCCGGTTGGCGGATGAAGATTTCCTCGCTTAATGTGCCGTAGAGAACAGCTGTTTGCACATCCATGTGATGGACGTGCGAGTCACGCGCAGCGGCAAGGGAGAGGAGTATACGAATGGAAGTAAATTGTGCTATTGGAGCGTAGGTTTCGTTGAAGTCAACCCCCTCCTTCTGCAATAAACCTTTGGCGACAAAGCGGGCCTTAAAGCGGTCAAAGGATCCATCAGCTTTAGTTTTGATGCGGAAAACCTATTTCGATCCGATGACCTTTCGATCTTTTGGAAGGGAGATGAGTTCCCACGTGCCATTTTTTTGCAAGGATGCAAACTCCGTGTCTGTGGCCACTTTCCAGGAGGCAGCATGTGGCCCATTCATGGCAGCTGAAAAAGATCGAGGAACGGCGAAAGTGGCAATGTTTGCTGTTCCATTAGCTTCACGAAGCTGCTGGTTGAATTCACTCTTTCGAAGGGGGAGGGCGGTAGCATCAGGAGTAGGAACGGAATTTTCCTTTTGAATAACATATGGTGGATCGTTAGGATTGACTGCGGAGAGGGAATAAGGGTCGGAAACAGTCCGAGAGAGTGGGGAAGGGGAGGATGGTAAAAAGAGTTCTGAAGTAGATCTGAGGAGTGTGGAAGGAGGGAGGAGCAGAGAAGGGTGGGAGAGTGAAGAATGATTGGCCGAATGAGGAGGATTGGCAGGGGAAATGATGGAAAGGGGTGATGAAGGAGATTCCAGCTGGGTAAGGGGAAGAGGAGGAGGGGAAGGAAAAGGAGGTGAAGCATGCAGGAGTTTGAGAAGGAGAGGTGCATCATTAAAGTTGACGTCACGGCTGAGGACGACCCGACGTTCGCTGGAGACCCAGATTCGGTATGCCTTGGATTCGGTTGCAAAACCAACTAAGACGCCCGTTTTGGCTTGGCTGTCCCACTTGCCGACTGGAGTAAGATTTTTTATCCAAGCGGTACAACCGAATATACGAAGGTGTGAGACGTCCGGTTTTACTCCTGTCCACGCTTCATGAGGGGTTTTTCCGGGAAGAGCGGAGGTTGGGGAAAGGTTACGTAAGTAATATGCAGTGGTTACAGATTCTGCCCAGAAAATTGTGTTGACCACCGTACGATTATATCTCTCGGAAATACCATTTTATTGTGGTGTATGTGGAACTGTAGATTGCCCGTTGTCGGTTCTCAAGGTAGTTTTCAACAAAGGATTTATATTCTTGAAATTTGTGGAACGTGTCAAATTTGTGCCGAAGAAGGAAAAGATGAAAGAAGCGTGTGGCGTCATCAATGAAGGTTACAAAATACAGGGCGCCGGTGTGATTGGGTATAGACATTGGGTATAGGACCACAGAGATCAGAGTGGACCAATGTGAAGGGGCCGCTGGATTTAGAAGTGGAAGATGGAAAAGACAGACGTGTTAACTTGCCTTGGACGCATCCAGAGCAAAAGGGTAGATTTTTGGGTGAAAATGGATTTAGGCCGTTGACAAGATCTTTGCTTAGTGGCTGCAGGCTGGAGGCGGAAAGATAGCCGTGTCGGAGATGCCATCGTGGGAATGAATGTTGCGATGGTGATACGGCAAAGCTAGCAGATCCAACGGAGTTATAATGAGATAGGATGTATATAGAGCCGGATTTGATTCCAAGTCCTACTTGAGCGTGAGTAGACGAATAGAATGTAACAGAGGTTGTGGAAAAACAGCAGTGGCGCCTTGATGAAGGGCGGCGCCGAATGAGAAAAAAATCTTTTTCAGTCCACGGACGAATAGGACGTGAGAGAGTATTATTGGTGATGTCACGTTGGGGTGGTCGATAGTGGAGATTTCACCGATTTGGGTGGCCGTTAAAGCGACATTGTTACCCAGTAGAATTGTGATAGGAGAGTGTGGCGGCGATATTTTTGTAAACCAATCAAAGCGTGAGGATAAATGATGGGACGCTCCAAAATCCGCGACCCAAGAGTCGTTTGGGATAAGTGGATCGGGTACCGCGGACGTGACAAGGGCGAAACCATAATCAGGCTGTGTTGGAGGATATTGAACAGCCGGTAATTGTCCCACGACAGCTGGAGTGGGACCATAAGGATGATGTGGGACCATAAAGATGATTGCTGTACAGCTGGACGATGGGCGGCGGTGGAGGATATTCGCTAAAAAGAGCATTGCCGTATCCAGAGGAATGAGGGTTGGCGAAAGGATTCGTTTGCGCGAAATATTCGGGGATGACTGGCTGGATCGCTTCAGCTGTAGAGGCTTGGCCATGATAAAGACCGCGGCCACCATGGCGTCCACGCCCACCTGTACGACCAAGACCTCCTTGACGATCCTGCTTGCGTTGTACGACCAAGACCTCCTTGACGATCCTGCTTGCGTTTTAGTGCAGGACAATTGTCAATGATGTGATCAAGCTCACGGCAATAACGACAGGAAGAGACCTTGGACGGCCGGGTAGACGGATGATAGGCTGCCAAAGCGACACCAGGGGGCGGCGGCAGATTCTGTTTTGGTGCATGACCTCATGCACCAGACCGGTGGTGAGAGATGGAATAGTGATAGTGACAGCAGAATTGTCGATTGATGAAATGAAGGCGGCGTAAGAGGACGGCAGTCCTCCCAAGATCGCCGTAATAATATCTTCATCAGTGACGGTAGAGCTGATACTCTTCAGACGACCAGCCAAAGATTTGATATTTTGGATGCAGTTCTGCATACTCTCGGAGGGACGTTGCATACTCTCAGGGGGAAGTTTCTGAGAAGAAATCAGTTGACGTCAAAAAAGAAGTTTGTTGGACCAAGATCGGTTTTCATAGGCATTTGTCAGAAGTGTCCAAGCGTCGTGAGCAAAGCTAGCGTCACGGATGAGTCCAAGTTGGGAAGGCTAGGGGAGTTGCATACTCTCAAAGGGAAGTTTCTGAGAAGAAATCAGTTGACGTCAAAGAAGAAGTTTGTTGGACCAAGATCGGTTTTCATAGGCATTTGTCAAGAGTGTCCAAGCGTCGTGAGCAAAGCTAGCGTCACGGATGAGTCCAAGCTGGGAAGGCTCAAGGGCCAAAACCAATTTCGAAAGCGCCTCCTCATTGCGAAGTATCCAAGCAGGTTTGGTGGCGGCATCCAAAGGTTCGGCCTCCCTTCCGGTGATGATGGACCAAGGTTTCTCCCGCCGCAAAAGGTGCTCAATTTGAAACTTCCATCCGTAAAAGTCAGGTCCGTTGAATTTTGCAACAGTGTTTGAATGCGTTTGAACAGGCCCATAACCTATAGGAATTGATGACATGGCAGTAGACAAAGTGGGATAGAAGTAATGCAGAAAGACAGGCAAAGAAAGACAAATTGTATTTCTTGGTTGGTAGTGAACAATACAGAGTTGTCGTTTAAGTAGAAGAGAGAAAGTCATAAGCATGACTTTTCAAGATCTAGGGAGCTAATGTGACTCTAAAGGGTCACTTTGCTCATTTGCTGAAAAGGCAGAAATTGGATCCTTAGGTGTCAGTGAGAGCTAAGGATCAGATCTACTTGCAGAAACTGTCAGAAACTACAGTGGCTGCAGTGTGCGCTTCTAAGAAGCTCTAGGAGTAGAAAACAGAAATAGATAACTAAAACATAAAACTGAGACTAAAACAGAGACTGAAAGAACAGAAAACTGAGCTATGTGAAAAGCATAGGCTAGACTGCTCTAACTAGCTAGATAACGCAAACTGGATACCGGTTTGCGTTATTAACAAAGGTAGGGCTAGTTCGAAGATTCTAACAAAGAAATAATTTTAACACCCCCCCTCTTGGTTAGAATCGAAGGCCGGAATTGGACAGATGAATTTCGAACTGAGGTCGGGCAAGAGCCTTTGTGAGAAAGTCGGCCAGCTGTTTGGAGGTGGGACAGTAGGTGAACTTGACAGTGCTGCAGCAATGGCGTCGCGTGTGAAGTTGAACTGAATGTCGATATGTTTTGTCCTTCGATGGTGGACTGGATTGCCCATAAGGGCAAGGGAACCTTGGGAGTCGCTGAAGATGACAGTCGCGGAGGGTTGTGGAAACTGAAGATTGGAGAGGAGAAAGCGTAACCAGATCGCCTCCTTGGTGGCATGAGTGGCAGCCATATATTCGGATTCGGTGGAGGAAAGAGCAACGGTTGGTTGCTTCTTGGAAGACCAAGAAATGAGGGCGCCATGAAGGGAAAAACACACACCGGTAGTGGAGCGTCGGGAGTCCAAAACTATTCAACCATCAGTCAACGCCACTTTTGCGCAGACAAATCCCTTCGTCCAATCCACCTTATACGGCCAGCAACATGTTGCCGATCATTTTCCGTTACCTTCCACTCAGGACCCTCAGTACGTCTATGGTCAACATTCACCGAATTTAGAGTTACCAAATCACACTCCCACTAATCCGTACTCTACTCTGAGTTTGGATATGTGTTACAAACAACATCTTCACTCAATTCTCCAAAATCTGTCGATTCTTGGATTGTAGATTCTAGTGCGTCTCATCATCTCTTCTATAGATCAGATTGGTTTACTTCCATTTCTCCTCTCTGTCCACCAATGTCGATCCTCCTTGGCAACAATGTTGCTCCTACGCCGACTCACTTTGGCCAGATCCACGCGCCAAGTCATCTTGATCCACAACTATCAATCACACTATCTCATGTCCTCCTCGTACTTGGCCTTAAAAAGCAACTATTTTCTATCTGTGCAGCCCTTCATCAAAGGGCCACAGCTTTATTCTCCCACACCAACGTCAATTTCCTTTCAACTTGGTGTCACGACCGGATCAATATATATTCTACGTCACTTCTCCATCTTTGGATCAACCAACATTGCTACTCCACTGGCAACCTCTACTCTATTTGAGTGGCATCTTAAAAACAGCCACCTTTCACAATCTGGCCTCCATCAACTCAACACTGATCTTGTCACCGGCTTCGAACCATTCACAGAAAAAAATTTGTTTTCTGTTTCGGATGCATTGAGGGAAGATAATCCAGACCCTAAATTCCCTCTACTACTTCAAAAACCTCCACTCTATTCCAATTGGTTCATTGTGACCTATGTGGTCCCAGGTCTACCCCTAGTCGAACTGGTGCTCTCCATTTTGTCATTTTAATCGACGACGCCACTCGATACACTTACCTTTATCCCCTCCGCCGCAAATCTAAAACCTTTCAGAAATTTACAGAATATAAAGCCCTCGTTGAGAATTCATTGTGCACTCCCATTAAAACCCTCCGTACGGATAACGGAGGTGAATACTTCTCCAACGAATTTTCCTCTTTTCTTGCGGCTAACGGATATCTCACCAATCAACAACCCCCCATACTCCTTAACAGAATAGGGTTTCAGAACGTTATAATCGCACTCTCCTCAACATGGCACGTTCCATGTTGCATTACGCTACTCAACCCACCACATTTTGGGCTGAATCTGTGTCCACGACAAATTATATTCGAAATCGCTGTCCAACTTCCGTGCTCTCTGTTACCCCGTACAAAGCTTGGCACGCCACCAAACCAAATATTTTGCACCTTCGTATATTCGGCTGTGATGCATGGATCAAAAACTTGACACCGACAGGAAAATGGCAAAGCCGCGCCAAAATTGGCGTTTTAGTCGGCTACAATACCAAATCCAAGGCATATCACATCAAGTTGACAAATGAATGTCAAGTCGTCCTTAGCCGTGACTTTACTTTCATTGAAATGCCACTCCTTCTAAAACTTCATGATGCCATTCTTACTTCACCTCCTTCCCTACCTCCTCCCTCCACATCCTTTTCCCCCATTGCCCTTACCTCCTCCGATCCACTTTCAGTCATCCTCCCTTTGACCTCTCCCAAACTGCTTTCCTTGCCTTCATCCACTCTTACATGATCCCTTTCAGGTTTTCTTCCTCCTTCCACACCATCCCCTCTCACTCGTACAAACTCTCACCAATACTCTCTATCTCCCATCCCTCCAGCCAACTCCCCATACGAAATCCCTCCATTTGAACCTGTCCCTCGCAGAAGTGACCGCCTCCAAATGCAAAAACTCAGCCATGGCATTGCAAACAGTGCCACAATTTCTACAATTTTTGTTCCTCTTACCTTCTCCGCTGCCATGGCTAGTCCTCAAGCGGTTGACTGGAAGGCTGCCACAGACTCTGAATTTGCATCCCTTCTCTGGAAAGACACCTGGAGACTTACCTCCCTTCCTCCAGGCAGAAAAGTTATCGGCTCCAAGTGGGTTTTCCGGGTGAAGACTAAATCCGACAACAAATTTAAAGCTCGCTTTGTTGCTAAAGGGTTTTTTCAAAAGGAGGGCGTCGACTTCATTGAAACTTACGCCGCGGTTGCAAAGTTCACCTCCATTCGGATTCTTCTCTCCCTCGTAGATGCCCATGACTGGCACGTCCATCACATGGATGTTCAGACTGCCTTCCTCTACGCGACTCTCAGCGAGGAAATCTTCCTCCAACAACCGGAATGGTATCTCTCCGGGTTCTGAGCATTTGGTATGTCGTCTCTTTAAATCCCTCTATGGCCTTCAACAAGCTCCTACGGTTTGGAATAAGCACCTAGAGGCAATCCTCCTCCGTGAAGGCTTCTCCGAACTGAATGCAGACTTTGGCCTCTTCATTCAGGGAACATATGACATACTTGTCATTCTTGTCTTATATATAGACGATCTCCTTCTTGCTGGCCCCTCTCTTTCTCTTTTATAAAAACAATGCTTAACACCCAATTTTCCAGACGGGCTTGCGAGAGGTGGAATATTGCCTTGGGGTCTTTACAGGTCGGGATCGCCCCAATAAAACCCTTTATCTGTCCCAGGAAAAGTATATAAAAGTATATAGGAGAGGTTATAGCCAGATTTTCCATGGCCGATTGTACTCTCATTTTTACCCCTTTCGATCCAAATGTTAAGCTCCTCAAACAATCAGGTGGGACTGTCCCCAAAGATATACATGAGCAATACACAGATATACATGAGCTGTACAGGTCTATAGTTGGTAGCCGTATGTACGTAATGAATAGAACACGTCCAGACATTGCTGTCGCTATTGGCCAACTCAATTAGTTAGTGTCAAATCCGAGCCCTGACCATCTCTTTGCAGCAAAAAGGGTCTTAGGATACCTTCAGGGAACAAAGTCACTAAAGCTCACCTTCACCGCCTCCTCTCCTCCAGCTCTCGTCGGCCACTGCGACGCCGACTAGGGGGGAGACCTGGATTCTCGTTGCAGCACCACCGGCGTCTATTTCTCCCTTGGGAGTGCCCTTGTATCTTGGGCATCAAAGAATTAACCTACTATTGCCCTCTCCTCCACTGAGGCTGAGTACATCTCTGCGACTCACGCCACCTAGTAGGCCCTCTGGCTTCGCTCCCTCCTCCTCAATATGCAATTCTGTCCTTTTTCTGCCATCATTATTTTTTTTGACTCTCAAAAGGCCCTTGCCCTAATGAATAACCCTATTTATCACCGCAGAACAAGCACATAGACATTCAATACCATTTTACACGCGCAACATTGTTGCAGGCATTCTTATTTCCACCACTGTCCCACTAATCTTCAAATGGCAGATTTTTCAAATGGCAGATTTTTTGACCAAGGCTCTTCCCTGGCCTTAATTTGAGGCTCACCGCTCCTAAGGCGGCCTCCGTTTCTAGCAAAGGGGGGGGGGTGTTGGAATTCTTCCCAATTTTCCTTTGCTACAAACTTAGTTTTAAATGACTTGTACTAGATAACTTAGTTTAGTATTTTGATTCCCGTCATTTACTCTCTATACCTCTGTTCTAGATTTAGTTAGATTTAGCTTTAGATATTTTTAGATCTAGATCTTTTCTCTTCTTCTTACAAAAGGTCACCTTGCCCTTTCGTCACACTTGGAAGAGCCAAGTGACCCTTCGGGATCACTACAGGCTGTAGATTAGTCTGTCAGACTTGTACTACGTGACACCATTAGTTACTATTTTAATCTTTTGTTTTCATTGTAAAAGTTTCCAGTTTTAATATTATTTGCAATCATTTTTTATTTGCCATTCTCTCTGTTCTTTCTGTATTTCTGTCTGTTACCATGTCGTCTCATTCAATAGGTGTGAAGTTTTTAAAGATGTTTTTTACTATTTTTGAGTGTCTGGGATTTTTCAAAAAGTTTAACTTGAAGTTTTTGATTTGGGAGTTGAAACAGATCCAGTATCCAGGTTTGGAGAAGCAAGTGGAGACAGACTTGAGAACCATGGCTGTGTTGTCAAAAGCCGTTTCTTGGGTATGTAAATTACTTCCTGACCAAAGACCGGAGATTAATTCATAACTCTATTTTAGGTTCCAGGGTCTAGGGGCGCCGAATTAGTGTCACTAATAGGGATAGCGGTGTAGCTAACCAACAAATAGACTCACCGCCTAATTGACTGACTGACTAACTAATTAAGTGACTGACTGGTTAACTAACTAACTATCTACCTAAATACACCATAAACTGTTATTAGAGTTAAGAAATCATTAGCGTGGGGCTTATATTAGTGTCATTAATTCGGTACTAATTTAGTTCCGAATGACGAGGCTGATTCAGAACTGATTATGAATTAGCAATAAGAAAAAAATAATTATTGATTGATACTACTTTAGGTCCAAGGGGGTAGCTGATATAGTGTCATTGACGCTAATAATGATACACGGTGTAAATAACTAACCAACCAACAAACTTACGAACTAAAAACTTCACTAAAAACTTCACTAAAAACTTAACTAACTCTTTTTCGGCAAATTTTTATTTGTTTTCTGGAATTCATGCAGTTATTTCCAGACTATAAATTGGAATGGGTTGTGCCTCATTTTGAGGAGAATTTGGCGCAACAATTAGGTAATTCTGTGATACAGAAAAACTAAGGAATAATGAAGGAGAGGGAGAGGGATAGATGGAGAGGGATGGAGGGAGAGGGATAGAGGGAGAAGGATACTGATTGAAATTATGCTTTACGATAGAAACGAAGGTTGTTTATTCAGTAAACCTTTTGAGTTTTTGAGGTAGTCTTTGTTTTTGCATGAAGATTTTTTTTTATTTTTTTGCACGTTGATATATATATACATTATATACGAATATTTAATATTTGTTTGTTTTTTTGTTTTTGTAATTTTTATAAATGGAATTGTAGATTTTCGACTCGAAGGTGCGAATTCCGAGCGAACAATGAAAAATTTTGTTAATAAAAAGGTTTTACAAGTTCCAAAAATTTTCTGGGTAAGAAATTCTATTTGTTAGACATAATTTTTTTTTTGTGAAATAAAAGGTTTTGCAAGTTCCAAGAAACTTTTGGGTAAGAAATTTTGTTCGTTAAACTTAAATTCAACAACTACATTTTTGAATGTGAAATTTTTGCATTCAGAAAAATCGCATATTGGAGAGTTTAAAACATCGTTGCTATATGATAGAAACTTTGGTCATTTACGTTTGATTTTTGCAACTATTTGGGTTAGTTTCGAATTTGCATTAAAAAAACAAAATTTTGATTTTTGTAAATGCTTGGGTAAGTTCGGGTTGTGTAGTTAATACTTTTTTAACACATATTTAAACACACTTTTTTTTTTGACACATTCTTTTCTTTGCCTTAAAAAAGGTCGGTTTTCTCGTGCAATGCACATTCAAAAGTTGACTTTATTTTTGACTTTTTGGAGAAAAACTGAGTATTCTAAACAATAGGGAGGTAGTAACAAGAAAACAGATATGTTCATGTTTATAGAAACAGAAAAATAGATTCGAGCATGTTTATAAAAGGAAAATATAGATTTCTTCATGTTTAAAAAACAGCAAAATAGATATGTTCATCGAGAAATAGATACATGTTTATAAAGACAGAAAGATGGATAGGATCATGTTTATAAAAATAGAAGAATAGAAACAGAAAAAACATATTTTTTTGCTTATCCTTATTCTGGTAAAATTGTGTTTGGGTTGAAGGCAACTTTTGAACTGTTAATTTGTTGCCCCGTAAACAAGGCTTATGAAGTGCTATTTTCTCTCTTGTAAAAACTTTTTTGTCAAATCTTATTGTAAAATTAGTATAAAAAGGTGATTCTGTAAAAACTTTCTTGTAAAAACTTATTGTAAAATTAAAATAAAAAGGTGATTCGTAGTTTTTGAGTGAATGATTTTTGTGATCTACAGGGTGTGACTACAAGGAGAGTTTTGACAATGGAGTTTATGCATGGATGTAAGGTGTGTTTTTGGTCATCTCTTTAATCTCCCTATTAATTCCCTATTTTAATTCCCCTTCTCTCTTATTCTGAATTATCTATTTTCTCTCTCTTTCCCTCCCCCTCCCCCTCTCCCTCTCCCTCTCCCTCTTCACCTTCCCTTCTCCCTCTCCCTCTCCCTCTTGTTTTGCTCCCAAAGCTGTGTCAACAAATGAGGGTAGTTCCCAGATTTGTCGATCAATTTTTGTCTTTATTCGAAAATGGAAACCATTCTGTTTCATAATTTCTGCTTTTAGAGTTTTATTTGAACTGAATTTGAATTCTTTGATAACTGAATTTATTTGAACTAAGATTTAATGCTCTTTTTAACTGAATTTATTTGAACTGAGATCTAATGATTTTTTAACTGAATTTATTTAAATGAAATTCAACGCTTTTTTAACTAAGGTTCTTTTTTGGATTGGGTTAGTTCAGATCGATGACGTGGAAGGAATGAAGGCCCAGGGTCTGGAACCAAAGCAGGTACACATCTCTCTCTCTCTCTCTCTCTCTCTCTCTCTCTCCCTCTCTCTCTCTCTTTGTATATATATGTTTATATGTATGTTGGATATGATACATATCTATAGATGTACATATTTTTGTCTTTACAACTTTTAAATACTCTTCTAACATCGATGTTGATGTTTGGCCTGATTAAGCCAAATAGCTGATGTTTTGACAATCACTTATTTGTATATAAATATATGTTTGTTTTCTATACGTCTTTTTAAGACTTTACCAACATTGATGTGGACAATAAGCCAATTAATTGATAAGTGTTGGGTATCGAGGACCACTTGCCGATATTCGGTATGTACCTAATTTTAGGTACCCGATAATCGATATATCGCTTCGATATATCGAGGAGCTAAATATCGCGATATTTTACCGATATATCGGGCCGATATGCCGATATATTTATCGTGATATATCGAAGCTTTTTCTCTTCTTTTTTACACTTTTTGTAGGTGTTTGTGTCCCCGTACACGTTCCAGATTTTATTTTCTGGTTTTTAGAGTTATTTCTGTAGTTTTCTCTCACATTATGCTTGAAAAATGTGATTTGTGAAATAAGAGACAAGTGCTAATGCTGCTGCTGCTAGTACTACTGTACTGCTGCTAATGCTAGTAATACTAGTGGTACTGCTGCTGCTGCGAGTACTACTGGAACCCATGGAGAAAGATAAAAGTGTAACCTTTCTATAATACTAATTGCTGAAAATGGATAAGCATCAATGTAATGCTTCCTGCCTGCAGATTGGTAAGTATTCCTGGCTGAAACGAACAGTCTGCAAAAAAAATCAAATCTTGTCAGATCATCATTTGACTAAATTAGTGTGAGTTTTTCGTTTGAAATTGTGAAGTTCTGTATGTACTAATTATATGAAGTACTAATTTTTCTTCGGTTACATTTTGCGCCCTCTACCTTGAAGTAACGTTACAAAATTCACGTCATACGTGGCGTATCAGACAATTTTTCGTTTTCGATAAAATAATGTATTATATAGTAGTGTTGTGTATCGGTAAAAAAATTATCCCGATAACACTGATACCGATAGTTATTGGTTATCTAACGGTCAGAGGTCCCGGTATATCGGTCCGAGACCAACAAATTCCATATCGGCGATAACTTAAAAAAATTTAGTATGCATACAATAGTGCTTTATAATATGCTGTATTATATTATTGACTTTATATAGCGTGGTATGCCATGTGTAAAAATTTGTTCTGTACGCTGTTTAACTGAAATTTATTAGGGATAGCGCGGCACATGAACTTTGACAAATTTAAAATAATTGTTTATAGTTCTAAAATTATATTACCGAAACGAAAAAAATAAATTACATTGAAAACCAGACGAACAAAGCAGACGAACAAACCTGTCAGACTGCCGCCATTAACTGCCATTTGTAAAAAAAGAACAGTCAAAAGGACATTCTGAAAGGGGTACCCAAGTAAAACCCCCTTAAATAAGAAATAATGAAGGAAATATGGCGATTTTTCACCGAAATCGGGGGGAAGGGGGTCTGCGGCGCGTCCGGGGAATAGCACGTACAATAGCACGTACAGTTGAGTGTACTGGCCGTACATTTATCTGTACGGTCCGTACAGATATCGCCGATAGTTATCGATATCGGTGTTATCGCCGATAAATACCCGATAAATATCGGGTATTTATCGGCGATAACACCGATAACAATATATCGTACCAATATATCGATTATCGGCTACCCGAAAAAAGGCCCATATCGGTTATCTGCAAATCCTTACCGATACACAACACAATTATATAGTATTAAATTTAAAAAGTACTATATATCGCAAAATATATCGCGATAATTTTTGTTGGTCCCAATACGATATATCGAAGCCTCTCACCGATCGATAATCGATATATCGAATATCAAAATTATCGCGATATGATTTTACCCGATACCCAACATTATAATTGATATTTTGAAATCACTTAATAGCTTAAAATGGATAACTTAGTGAGAACCAATATCGGATAACTAACAATAAGACACAACATAAGGCTGATCCAGCAGTTTGTGAATATAAACTAAAAAAATGTACTATAAATGTGTATATTTTTTTAAAAGCTTTATGATGATTATATTGGTGATGGTGATGGTTTTCTTAAGTCTATTTATCATCAATTTATTCACTTTGAAAGATGGATATCACTAGGGGTCAAATCAGAAATTCGACACACGAAAAAGGAAAAAGGAAAAAGGCAAGAGAAGAAGAAGGAAAAAATGGAGAAATAAAAAATGGAGACGAAGAAACAAAAAGGTAAAAAGAAAAAGCAAAAAAGAAAAAAAGATAAAATGAAATTAGCGGAGAAAGGGGAAAGAAAAAAAGAGGAGAAAAATGATTGAAAAGATAGAAGAAAAAACAAAAAGGAATGTACTTTGGGTTTTGTGGACAGGTCGCAGAAGTACTTTTGGAGGTTTTTGCAGAAATGGTTTTTTGTCACGGGTACGTTCATGGAGATCCTCATCCTGGAAATATTCTCGTCAAGGCTTGTCCTACAAATCACGCCAGACATAACTTTAAAATCAGTAAGATCTTCAACTCTCTCTCTCTCTCTCTCTCCCCCCCCCTCTCTCTCTCTCTCTCTCTCTCTCTCTCTTTCTCTTGCCCTCATGCTCTCGCATTCTCCCTCTCTTGTTGCACTCTTTCGTGCTTTCGTGTTTTCTCTCTCTTGGCGGACTTTTTGGGTTTTCACAATTTTATTTTCATGAGGTTTTTTTCCTGGATTTGAGGTTTTTTAAGGCAAAGTGAATGGGAGGAAGTATTGAAAAAGATTGAATATAACTGAAATATAGTGTTTTGAGTTGGATACTTTTTTAGTTTAATATCCATCAATATATCACATACACTTGTTGTATGGGAATGAAGACGGAGTGACAAAGGACGTTAGAGAAGTATAAATTAATTAAGATAAAGTTGAGGACGTATTGGGGTATTATTTTTGTTATTCTTGTTTATTTATTTTTCTTCTTTTTCCCTTTCCTTTTTAACTTACCTTTTTGCAGTGTGAGGATTGCTTCTGGAATTTAAATGAAGGTTTTTGAAATGATGACTTTAAAAAATGAAATGCCTTGGAGTGTGTGATTTAAGATTTTTTGGGATATCTGTGTTTATTGAAGTGGTTTATTTTTTTTTCTATTTTCCTTTTCATTTTTTTTTTCCCTTTTTTTTTGGCAGTACTACTTGACCACGGATTGTATCGAGAATTAGATGAAAATTTCCGGAAAGATTTTTGTCGTTTATGGAGGGCCATTATTTTGGCTGACAGAGAGGGAGTGAAAAGTTTGGGAGAGAAACTTGGGGCGGCACAATATTCTCGTTTTCTTCCGATTCTGTTTACAGGAAGACCTGTCAATAGGTAAAAAGTCAAAATAATATTTCTCCTGCGACCAACGACTTCTGTCGGCTGTTTTTTACCTCTCTCTCTCACTCTCTCTCTCTCTTATATATATGTTTTTTGTTTGTTCTTCCTTTCCCTCTCACTCTCCCTCCACTCACCTGTAAGCTGGCAGCCACATGCTTAAGTGCGTGCTGGAAGCGGGAGTGGAAAGAGGGACCAGGAGAGGGAGAGAGGGAGAGGGAGAGGGAGAGGGAGAGGGGTCCCTGAACCTCTTACCATGTGTTTCAAGGGTGTATATATTCCTGATTAACCGAACATTCTATCCCCGTACACTTCAATCAATTTCTATCTCATTTCATTTCATTTCACGTCATTTCATTTCATTTCATGCCATTTCATTTCATGTCATTTCATGTCATTTCATTTCATTCCATTCCATTCCATTTTCCTTTCTCTAATCTTTATTTACTTATTTGTTTTTGTTGGGAGGTTTTTTTGGGCGGAAATGGGGGTACAACAGCAAGGCGGCCTTGGGTGAAAAAATGACTCCGGAAGAGCTCAAAGAATTGAGGGCGGAAGTGAAGCAGTTTTCAATAGGGGATTTAAGTTCGGTTCTTGGAGGATTGTCGAATGACCTTTTCCTTGTATTAAAAACAGAGTGAGTTTACGAGTTTACTCTCTCTCTCCCTCTCTCTCTCCCCCTCTCTCTCCTTCTCTCTCTCCTTCTCAATTTCTCTCTCAATCTCTCTCCCTCCCCCCCTCCCTCCCTCCCTCCCAATCGATTTGCTCAAAACTTAAACCCTGAATAGCCTTAAAAACTATAAGTCCCCAAAAATTTTAAAAGACCCTGAAAAATCTAAAAGACCTCAAAAACGCCAAAAGAACCAAAAAACCTTTTTAGATCCTAAAAATCCCTATAAGAGCCTAAACCCTAGAAAACCTTAAAAATTCCTTGGGAAATTCTGATTATATTTGACGACTTTAATTTTAAAACTTTTACTTGCTTAAAATTCGACATAAATGATTTTATGATGTGTGGAAGGAAAGAGGAGTTTTCGACTTATTGGCGTTCATATCTGCTTTCAAGTAAATATTTTTAACAGGTTGTCTTTCTTACAAATAGGTTGTTTTCTTAAGAAATAAGTTGTCCTTTCGAACAAATTTAGAAATCCGTTTGATGAGTAAACTTTTTCATTAAACTGATGGAGTTATCAAAGTCTCCTATGTTTTTAAATTATCTCGGAAAATTTAACGAAATTTTCGAAATTGTCAAGATTTTGTAGAGGGTACAGAGGGACAGGTTTACACCAACAAATATATAACTTCATTGTAATTTTTTTGAAGATTTTTAACTACACCTTTTATTGAATTGTTTACAGCTTTTAGTCGAGATTGATCAGTTGAACTCTTTATACTTAAAAAAAAACCGAATGGTTACATTTAAACAGTTCTGGAACTCAAAACTTTTCAAAAACGCAATTTCTTCATTCATCAGAAACCAATACTCCGATTTTTTTTTTTGGAGTTAATAGATTAATGAGTGTATGTAACACCCTTTTTTTTTTTTTTTTTTGCAGTAGTTTATTACGACAGATTGTTACCCAATTAGGAGTGGCTCCCATTCAACGACTTTTAATTAACGCAAAATTTGCAATCACGGGATTGGCTCTCCAACAGAGAGGGGAAACAGGTGAATTTTTTTTATGGTTTCTAATCAGTTGATAATGGTGAAGGCTTTTTTCTCACGATAAATTACCAGAAAAAAAGTAAATTCGTTTGCATTTTGAAGTCAAATTGTCTTTATTTGAAGGTTGAATCCAGGAGTTGTTATTCTTTTTTGCACTTCTTTGATTTTTTCACAGTAAGTTAGATATCGTGGAGGGAAAAATTTTTTTTTTTTGGCCAAATTAGGGGAATGGTGCACAAATACGGTGGTGGGTTTAAGCTTGAGTTTAACTTAGCTTTTTTTATGATGTGACTTTTTTTTTTTTCCTTTTATGGCAAAGGTGAAGAAAAAACCGAATTCCGGTCATTTTTGCTTGAAGGATGGCAAATTAAGGCGAATTACAGTTAATGGTGTGGTTCAATTTGAAATTAAACAGAATATTTTTCTATTTTGAACACATTGCAGATTTTTGGACACAGGGGTTAGTGACGATGATGCGAGCAAATGTCGGTTGTTTGCAACTTTTATTTAGACTAGGTAAGTTATTTTTCTCAACCAGCGGAGGGGAGGGAGGAGAATGAGAGGGAGGGAGAGAGTGAGAGAGGGAGAGGGAGGGAGAGAGAGGGAGAAGGGGAGGGGGGGAGGGAGAGGGAGAGAGGGTGAGAGTCAGAGAGGGGGAGAGGGGAGAGGGAGAGGATGATCACATAAAATGTTTTTACTCACATTACATTCATTTACTCATATTTGCTAGTGTTGTGTATCAATCGAACTCAAAAACGATGTATCGCAATTTCGATGTATCGTGATATCGAGGAGTTCAAAACTCAATATTTGTCGGCTTTGCCAGGAAATATCGATATCGCGATAATCGCTGATAATCGCCTATAAATCGACCTTAAATAATTAAAGTATTTTAGATGTACAGAATACACAGAATTTATTGAATGTGTGAAATCTTACTGACTGACTGTAGGGAGTTGAAGTAGTGTACGCTCATATTGTTGATATCACGATTTTCGGTCGTTCGATATATTCCTTCAATGTATTGATTTTCTAGATTCCTAAAAAAAATACATTGTCGATTATTGACAAAACCCGTTCTATGCAACACTAATTTACTCATAGTAATTTGATTAAAAGTTCTGAGTGTGTTCCCCCTGTTCTTTTTGTCTAAAAATGTTTTTACAACGGACCTGTGTCAGTTACAACATAGTTTTTTTTATGTTTTTTTTTTTAGTATTATTTTAGCATCATGTATTTTCGAATTCTCTTTTCGTTATTTTTCCATTTAGTATTTTCAGTTCAGTTCAGTACAGTTTACTGTTAGTGCATGTGTCAGCAAAAGCTTGGGCTCTAGTCATCATTGCTAAGCCACACTGATTTGGTACAGTTTTCCCGAATAAAGTGCATTTCCTCATTTTCTTGAAGTAAACCGATCCAGTTAATTCATGTTTTTTAAATCGTATTTTTTTCCTCTAGACCTTGTTCACAAAGATATGGACAACATCAATGGTAGTAAACAAATGTAGTGTTAAAACCGTTTTGGCATACAATTCTACATTTTAACGTTGTTACAATTTGATGTGGTGTCATTTGGTTGTTGCTATCTGAAGTAATCCCTTCAAGCATTTGAACTTATTGCAAGAGGTAGGAAAATTTAGTTTTTTCTTTTTTAATGATCTGTTTTTGTAAGTGAACCTTTTGCAGAAGTCTGGAAAATTATGTATTGCCTGCGATTAGGATGGGAGTCTGTCTCAAAATCGTTGGAAAAGACAGCTTGGGCACTTTTCTGGTGGTGTTTTCCAAACAATTGGTCTCAAAGTAAACCGGGAAGACCGGCTTTGGCCGGTTTATGACAAAGGCGATATCAACTATTTTTGAAAAAAGGATACAATGGGTTTTTTTTAGAGTTTTTTGGTAGTAGTTTAAGAAATCTGAATCTGGAATTTTGAAGCCAAGAAGTTTAATGTTCCGTCCTTAGTTTCCTGCAAAATATTTACATTTTATAATACTTTCTCTCAGGGCGGATTTTGGTGAAATTTTTTATCTGTATTTACGTGCATTTAGTCTCAAGGTAGATGTAAATAAACACATATCTTTGGACTAGTTTACCAATATTTTTTTTTTGCTTTTTTTTTTTTTCTTTTTTGCCTTGCAATGTTAGTTGTTAGAGATAGGGCATAGATAACTTAGACTGCGAGCTCTGTTTACACCAGCAGGAAAGTAGGAGCTACTTTCAGTTTACAATGTAGATACACTTTCCTTATAGAGTTTAAGAGATAGTTCACTGATTTCTATCAACAACTTTCCAGTTGTTGTTGCTAATCAAGAATACTGTTTCACCTGTTTGTTTTTGCATTGTTCGTGGAAAGATTGCATTGTTCCTTCCCATTAACCTTTTTTTATTCTTTTTAAGGGTTAAAGTTGAATCGGAGCCACATTCTTTACAATGGACAAACTTTTTTTTCAATCCAGGACTTAAAATGGTATGTTGGCAAATTGTTGGGAAAATGTTGACAGCAACCTCTCCCGTTATCCCCTTGGCCTTATCTCCATTTTCTGTTACAAAAATCATGGTGCCGGTGCATTAAAATTCTTCAATCAGCATTTATCTCGTGGATTAATTTGATATGCTTCTTTTTATGAATCTTTTGCATCAAGGCCAATTTCTCGATCCACTATTTCGGGCTTTGAAAATGCTCTCGATGATCCTTTTTTGTTTTGAATGTTACGATGTGGTTCAGTCTGTAAAAGAATATGCCCACTTGTATTGGTCCAATTATGTGTGCATGGCTATGACCACTTATACAAGAGGTTTTACCTCTCACGACCCAAAAGGACACATTTTCGGGGATGTAGCACATGCATGTGGACAATTCCTCACTATTTTTCCATGTCAATTTCTCTTAATCAGTTATAGCCCTTGCCAGTTTGGATTTAGCTGATTTTATGGCATTGTTTTTTATTTTTCAATGGACTTACCGCCAGTTTAAAATTAGTTCATTTCACTAAACAGAAATGGTCGTTCATGGCGTTTTTTTCTGTTAATGAATTTCCACTTCTCAAATGCTTTTGGCCGCTAATCGACCATTTTGTACAACTCCATTATTCTTTATTAGCCTTGATTGTGATACTTGGCTCAATTTTTGTTCGGTTGTGTTTATCCATCGACAATCTTGCAGGTGCAATCCTCTCTATATATATGTTCCTTGTATTGTGTATCGCACATACATCACAATAAGTATAAATGGTGTCTTGATACGATACATGATACGCATCGTATCGGTTAAAAACTGAAGGAAATTGTACACGATGCAATGGACCAAAATTAGTAACAACAAAACAGCGGGCGAGTTAACAAAGCAAACTTGATTTGGTTTGGTTTTGATAGGTTTGTATGAACCTTTGGCAAGGAGAGAACAATTTGTGTGGATCCTAATAATTGGTCTTTAAAAGTGTGGCGCAACAGTACAATGTGCGAAATTGTATGCGTGTCCTATGCACATATTGACCTTGGTGCTTTTGAACCGTTAAACTTTGATAAAGTTAATCGATCTTAATTATTGCACTCAAACAGTGTTAGAGTACAACTGTTACTGTAGTAACCACAGTTGTACTCTTTTAAGTTTCGGGTTCCTACTCTAGTTGTCCTATTGACATCAGAAAATAACTAAGGGTATGTCCCCATGTATTAAAGTATCTACTTTTCTCTGTCTTTTTGCCCTAGAATTCAGGGAACTTTGACAAAAACTTTAGCCGTACGAAAAAATCATTTTTACCAAAGTAAAGTAAACGTCAATTCATACTTTGGATGTACGGCATGTTTGTCGTCATGTGAACGCATTTTGGCGTTTTCCCCTTTTCGACCCCCGGGCAAGAGAATCCAGCCCAAAAAAAAACTTCATCCAAAATCACCTCGAGGGGGTGATTTTAGTTCAAGTACCGCCCAAACAGCGAATGAAAAATGACCCACGGACGCGCGACAAGAGTGTGAAAATTTAGGACGAGGGAGAGTCCTCGCTATATTTCTCCGTGCCGTCACGCGCATGTACGGAAAAAAATCTGCAGGGGTCTCCAACCTTCACTTTCATTTATGGGGTCCTTTGCAAAATTTTGCGCCGTCGTCGCCTCTCCCCTCTCCCTCTCACACCATCGCTTTTATCTCACACTGTTTAGAATGAGAGACGACAATATTGGTATAAAATGAAAGATATTTTAAAAATATTATTTTTGACAATTTTTAGGTTTTTTTTTAATGGCAAGTCGAGCGAGAAAAGTAGAAAAAACGAAATCGGAAAACCATGGCAGAAAGTTATTGAATCAGTGACGTTGACGTTGTCATAAGTGAGCGTGACGTCACAATATCACCAAACCCTAAACATCTACGATTTCACAAAAATCTAGACGTCTACCACTCGATTTCACAAAAATCTAGACGTCTACCACTGTCGCTGTTTTTGTTGGCGTCACCAATCGTCGGAAGTTTAGTAGTCGCCTTCAATCGTCACAAGTTGTACCTACGTCTACAACCGTCACATTCCAAAGTTCCGATTTCATTTTAGCACATAGGGACGCTCTTCAAAGTAGTACGGAGAATCCTTACTACAGTCCAAAATACTTTATCAAAGTACCGATTACATGGGGACGTACCCTAAGAGCGAGTTTTAACTGTTCCGTACTGTGGTCGTTGGAAAGTTTAGTTTGACGAACGTACGGAACCAAAAGGACGATTGCTGTTTGAAAAGACGATGAAATGTTGAGAGAGAATTCGATTGCAATTGCAGGTTACAGAGAAAAAAAAAAGAGAGTGTAACTTGCACAGTAGGAGACAAGGAAGAGAAGACGAGCACGTGCCACGCTGTGAAGCTGAATGCTATTTTTGGATTAAGTGTGGTTAAGTGTTGTCAAATCGCTAGAATCTTCCTGGAAAAATAGGACTCCCGTATTGAAAGAAAGGAAAAAATTGGAAGAATGTAAAGGAGAAGTTTAGAAGCAGTAAAATCTAAAGCTGGTTGTATGACAGTACGGATTAATGTACTTATCTTTCAATGTGTAAACGCAAAAATGCAAGCTAGCAGATGAAAATTTACGCAGAAAAAGGATTAGATATCGAAATGATTTAAGGAAATGGCAAAAGCTAGGAAGGATAACTGAAAAGGTTGTCAATTTTAAATTATATTGACAGAAAATAGCTGAATTTGAGAAGTATTTGGAGATTTTATGAGAAAGAAGGTAGTGAGCGGATAATTTACTGCTCTGAAAAAATAGCTTGTTGTAAAGATCAATAAAAGTGGAATAGAGGAGTTGAATTAGGATCCGAAGTAGATAAGAAAAGGTGACATCTCACGTTACATACAGCGAAAATGGACACTCGTGCAAACCGTCGATCAAGTCCTCAACGGAATTTGCTTCTCTATGTGCTTTTGATTTCAGTTGGAGCGATCGCTGTAACTGTAAGCATATCTGTTTTCCACTCTTCTCATTTCTTTTGAAAATACCACATTTGTGGTTATCTTGTCATTTGTGCTTTCAACAAGCAAAATCCTAAAAAAATGCAAAATTCAAATATGTAGACAGTCTACTACGACTGTAAATGGCTCTGAATTCCATAACTGATGCAAAAAATGGTATTTCTCGCAGAAAGGAAGGAAGGACATGGAAAACGAAGATTACAAGAATAATAGTAAATTTTTCGAAATGAACTTTAATGCGACTTATTAACAGTACTACAGGGAAGAGAGAGAGTGAGAGAGCGAGAGAGACGACTGATTAAATGGTGGAAGATGCACAAAATTAATGTTGTTAAGTGACTGAATTCTATAGATCTCAGATGTCTTGCTCTAACCAAGAGGTTGTAGAAACTACGAACCCCTATGTTTCTAGAGCTAGTCACGGGGATTATAAAATGCAGATGTTTAAATATTGGACAAGGCATGAATAAGCAGTTTTGACTTTCCAATTCATGCTGCTTACTTTTTTATCACATTGATTCTTTTTCAGCAATATGTTTGATTATAACGTGTTCAAATGTTCTGAGCAAAAGTAGAATATGGTGAGGTAGACAATGCATATCTGCATTGATGGACCAAAAAAAACTATTCAGGAATCAATTCAACACGAATTTGATGTCCTTATAAAACTTCACCGTGGATTGTTACCATGGGGTTTATATTGGTGTCATTAATTCTAATTCAGTTTCGATTCTGGACCTTTTGAAGAATTAGCGTTAAGAAAAATAGTGTCGTTGATGCTATTTTAGGTTTGAGGGGCAACGTTTAAGGGCACCAATATGGTGTGACGCTAATAATGATACACGGTGTAGTATTCTCCAAAGTATGGTTACTGCAAAAATTGAATCAGCTTTAGTATGAAGTATTCGAATTAAAGCATGCTCTGGCGTACTTGTAGCTTTATTTTTATTCTTAATGAAACACTATAACCACTCTACATTTCCGAACGCAGGTTAAATGGGTGCTATGTAAATGACTTTGGCAAAAGGGATGATTGAAAAAGGGGGAGATATAGCTATGTACGCTTTACTCAATCTGTAATACTTGGTGAAGCGCTAGAATCTTCTGGACATCAGGTAGAGAAAACATCGAAGTTGGTCATGACATCTTTGCTTTTAGAAAGGAAAACCAGTGAATGTCAGGTATTTCTTGCAAACAGCAACTCTTAATTTACGACATTTTTGGTATTTATTCCTGTTTTTATGTTTCTTTTGGGTGGCAGTATTATTTGTTGGCTCGCACTTTTGAGAAGGCAACTTTGGCGTTGACACAAAGGTGAGAATCTGCAAACAGTCATCTATAGAGCAGCAAAAACAGTTACAGAAACATATTAGTATTTTTGCGTATGCTGTTGGAGCGCATGAACCTGAACGGACCTGATTGCCTTTCACATTTCCCCGCACATTTTGTCATCCTCAACTTCATCATCACCACACCTCCACGATTATCTCTTTGTTTTAATGGTTCTAGGCATACTTGTTATTAAAGCCCTGTCTATCATTGAAATGGAATGGCTAACTTTGGTCAGAATTCTACAACTGTAGTTTGAGTGGTATGACCAACAAACAACTATTTTCAGAATGTTTTGTTAAAGTTATTTTTGAAACAGAATCTTATTCCCTTTCGAGGCTTCCGTATCATATTACGCTTCTAAACCCCTTCTGAGTATCATGTAAGGCAAACAAAATCGTTTTAAAATGCATGAACTCGGTACGGTAGACACCAGGGATAAGGAATCATAAACACAACCATTTATCTTAAAGTGAATATATATATATATATATACACGCACACACACACACACACACACACACACATATATGCTACGACACGCATCGCATACTATATCTATACGACACACACACACACACATACACATACACTACACACACGCGCACACACACACACACACACACACACACACACACACACACACACACACACACACACACACACACCAGTATCTCAACAATTCAAATAAAGCGAGGACTGCATCTTATGAAATTGTTCCTATAGTTACTATTTAGTTCTTCAATAATTGTCTGGAATGTTGAAACGGCACATTGTTGTGAGTCGCTTTCATAGCTGTTTCAGTTCATTTTTGTTTTCTGAATTGTAAGTGTATCTATAGCTTTATTTATCACCTGGATGAGCGGCTCATATTTAGTCACCAATTTGTCTTGAAGACTTATGGTATACTCTGTCTAGTTTTTTGAAACTTAGTTTGAGGGCGGAGTAACTTGAATGCCTTACCAATAAGAGAAAGAAACTTGGAAATATTGAGACTCATTTATCGCTTCATTTGTCCATGCTTAAGAGTGAAGACAGAAACCTTCAGTACGATTCAAGAATAGCTACCTCCATTTGATTTGTCTTTGTCGCGTTGTTTTTCCAAAATTTACAGATTTGGTCAGATTGAGGATGTGCACTTTTGCTTTTTTTTGTTATTTTTTTCCCCCTTTCTCCTCCGTAATTATCAATGCAAAAGTTTAATTTGTCATTTTTATTTGAACGGCAAATGTGTTTGGCTTGAATTCAAATCCAAAGCTTCTAAAGACGAGGTTTTCAAAAATTGAAATTTTGTAAAGCCACTTCATTTCTTTACTAAATAATACTTGTTCAAATGTAGGTCTAAAGTCGTAATCTTTATAGGCCCTGTCATACTTAGTCCTTACACACTTGAAATTATTACCGTGTATCGTTATTAGCGTCAACGGCACTATATCGGTGCCCCTAAATGTTACCTTTGAGACTAAACTAGTACCAATGATACGAATTGTTTTTTTCGTAACGCTAATTCTTTAAACGGTTCAGAATCATCCATGTCATTTGGAACTGAGTTATAATTGGTAACACTAATATAAACACCATTACTCTAATAACGATTGACGGTGTATTCCGCTTTGCTGAAATTCATCAAGACGTGATGATGCACTTCTATCTAAATTAAGCTTTAAAATTTATAAATTTAGTCACAATGAAAACAGTTTTCTATAGAGCAGACTGTCGTCTGAGTTCCATCTGGGTTTCCTTTTGCATATGTCATGCCTGTTTTGGTCCATGCCCTTTCCACTGAAAATTTCACATTTTTATACTTTCGAAACATTTGAATGAGATAGTTTCAATAAAATAAACATGGCGTGCAATAATGCTCTGCATTTTTTGCTGTGGTTGGAGATTACAACAAAAGCCTGCTATGCTAATGAGCAGAAAGCCCTTTAACAACAAAGACCAAGTCGAAAGAGCCTGCAAATGCTTTATTTTAGTATAATATTTTGGTTTTGGTGTTCTGAAAGGAGGTACATTTATCCTTAAAACTAATGGATTTAAAAAAATTGAAATTGGCGTACTCCTTCACCAAAGTTATTCTGCATATGTTGAGCTTCAATTATTACGTTCTGCAACATCCTTTACTATATAACCTCTCCCTCTGCATTTTCATCTTTCCCTCCCTATTCTTGGTGTTTTAACAGGTTTGAAAGAGGAGCGCCTTTTCACCTCTCCTCCCCTTTCTTGGTGTTTTTACAGGATTGAGAGCGAAGCAGGGCTTCAAGTGAAAGAATTGGGAAGTGTTGCTTCAACTGTACAGAATCAGTCTCGGTTTGTCGCATACAGTGTGAAAGATAGTTCAGATCTCCAAATTGCGAGAATTGACAGACTGTCCGATGAACTTAAAAACCACTCACGCTTAGTGGCACTTGCGATCGAGAAACAAAGCGAACTTCACCGCACAGAAGTCAGAGAAATTTCTCGAGATGTCCGAAATACATTAAGAGCCCAACCAGAATCACCAAGTGTGGGAAAAATGATAGAGATTTTGGACAACCAGACACGTTATTCCATGGCTACTCTGCGAGCGCAGGTGGGATTTCTTTTGAGATTTTAACCTCGAGCAAGTATTTACTCCATAGTTCAAATGTGCGGAAGCAATTGGAAATGCTATATGCTGTTGTTCCATACTTACGCGTATCATACAGTATAATACACGCAGAGTATGGAGTAACCCACATACAGCGTTTCCAGCTGTTCACACATTTGAACTATGATTTACTCATGCTGTCGAGTGTTGTGATATGCGAGCAATTTTCTGATTGGGCTTATTAAACTTTGGACTTTGAATGTATCTGGCATGTTTTAAAAGGCCTCACACCATGGAACTATCATAAGCTTGTGTCCAACAAAATTTATGTTCCAGAAGCATGAAACTTGTGTCTCTTCTCATATGTTAGTTGATATTCTCTCGAACATTCAAACTGCACAACCACATCCATCAGCTTTTTCAATTAATCCGCATATGTTTCAAATGAAACCTTGAAATTGATGTCTTTCACCATTCTGAGATTTTTGTGAGGACAGTTTCATTCACTTTTCGTTTCCATGTCTGTGGGGGATCCAGTACAGAATTAAACGGATTTACTGTGTTGGTTTTGCAGCGAAGGTTGGAGAAAGGTGTTCTGGAGGTCCTAAAGGTTCTACAGGACATGTCTGATACAAAAACGGATTCTCAGGTGGATTTTTTTTTTTTCTTTTTCAACTAAAGCTGGTTTCAAGTTATTTTGGGGAACAGATAGATGGGACTTAGCTCCTATACTATACTATCATAGTTAGTGTGGATGGGACTTAGTAGTGTTGATTGAAATATAGCAAGGTTTCCATCTCTTCATGTATCCAACTCATGGGACTCCATAGATGCTTAATGTCCATGTACATCTATAATGTGTATGTAAAATAGTACATATTATTTTCCGTGTACGCATAAAAAATGGGTCTCATAAATTGAGTCTGGTTCACACTACCTACGGTGAGAAAGGTACACCGTCCATCGTTATTAGTGTTAATAACACTAATTCGGTCGCGACTTTTTTTGGCCAAAAATCACAAAATAGAGTTAACAACATTATTTAAGGAAGTGGACCAAAATCTGCCACGTCACCTTGCACTAAATTAGTATTATTAATTCTAATTTCGCATTTACACTAATTTTTCTTTAACACTAATAACGATGGGCGGTGTAGTGACTAGGATATGATAAATACGGTACAGGCAAGTCAAATGTGGAAAAATGTTACTTCTCAGAAATTTTATATGAAATGTAACTGTAACAATTATTTTGCACCATTGCATCACAACTGTATGCCGGACAAGTTTTAGACTCCAGAAAAACGTTTCTCATTATAGAAAGTCTCGTGTAGGAGAGGTTCTCACTCTATGACATGTTACTCCTAAGATGAAGCATTTTTTATTGTAAAACGCTCTTCCAGTCATTTCATCATCTTTTTTCGACCCTCGTAACTTTTATTCTGTAATTTCCCCTTTCAAACTCAAATTATTAAACAAAGGACCTTGTATTGTTTTTAGTAAAACTAATGTAACATTCTTATACACTTGCGAGAAAATAAAATATGGAACAGAAAACGGGTTGATTAGGATGAGTGGTTTTCACAATCACGTGTTTCAAAGTTTTTTTTTTTTTTTCTTCCGTGTTATCTAATACACTCTTTCTGGGCTTTCTTCTTTTTTTATGACAGACTTCAAATGATAAGACATTGCAGGACATTTTGGCCACTATGCAAAAACATACCGAGATTCAACAAACTGCCCAGGTATCATTCAATATCGATCAAACTAAACCTCTATGTCAAAGTAAAATGTGAAAAGAAGGGAAAAAAAAAAGAGTAGCTTGATCGACAGGATCAGTTTTGGTTGGCCACTTCCTCTCTCTCTCTCTCTCTCTCTCTCTCCTCTTTCTCTCTCTCGTTCTTTCTCTCTCTTGCTGTCCGGCAGGTTACTGTGTGATCATAGTTCTGAATTGCTGTTGGTCCACTTTGATAGGATCGTTGCAAATCAAAACATCAGAGCACGCACAATAATCACAAGTCAAGCGGAAGCATACACAACATTACATCCATGGGCAAGAGAGTCGGCAAAACATAAATATATTAGGCTGAAGTTTTTCTCCTTACAAAAGTCTCTCTCTCTCTCACTCTCTTCCTAACTTCGTACTTACTCTTCACAACCCTACAACTCAGTTCACTACACCCCGAATCGTAATTAGAGTAATGAAAAAATTAGAGTACAAAAACTAAAAAAAAAAAATAGAGTAATGAATGCTAATTTATGTGATAGAGCTGTTTCAACTATGAAGTTTACTCTAATTTATTTAAGTACTCTAATTTGGCACGCTAATATCCTCTACTGTAAATATGGTATTCGTACAGAATTTGGCAAAACGTACAGTTTATCGTCACTATGACGTTTGCACTACGCGGTTTGTTAAAACGCAGTTACATGATAACGGCCTATATTAAATCATTATTTGTACTTTTTTACTTAATAAAGTACAATTTTGCACGGTCGGAGGTCGTCTGTTCTCCACACTATTTAAAACGAACCTATATTAGAATTAAAAACGCTAATTAAACTTTACCTTAAATAGAATAATGAAAAAATTAGAATCATTTACTCTATTTCATGTGATAGAGTCGAAATTTCGAGCGACCGAATTAGAGTAATTTACTCTAATTACGATTCGCGGTGTAGTGTACACAACACGAGAAACGCGTGGCCGCCAAACACTCCCAAACTATGACACCTGTACAAGACCGAAACTGTGCACTGGACCGGAACCACGGATCCATTCTACACTAGCACCAAACTGAAACCGAAAGTACAACAAACAATCCGACCGTACCAAACTAACAAATAAACGTCGACCGAATCGTTCAACTCCGACGCGAACTCGATATGCATGCCAGTTCGCCGAGCGCGGATTCCACGATGTCATCCTACACTCTTTTCTAATTGGAAGAGCACAAATAGTGGACGTATTCAATAACTCCTATTAGAGAAGGAAGAGCATGTCATGCTTTTTAATTATTGAGTTATTCATTTCAATTTGGATAGTTCATAAGTTTTTGGTAGCCATTAGTGATTTACGGTGTTTATGCGTTTTTTTTTTTGTTCAATTATTCTTTTCTTCATTCTAATCTGTGACAATCTTTTTGGGGTTTTTATTGAGTGGAGCAAAACATTGGATTCCCTGTCTGATAGAACAGTTCTGTGTTTTTCCATTCTTAAGTAAACTTATGCCGTGCTTTTTCATTCTTAAGTTTTTTTTTTTTTTTTTTTGGGAGTTTTATTAAATGCAGCAAACATTGGATGCCCTGTCAGGGCTTATAGCTGCTCAAGATGCCGCAGTGGGGGGACAGACTTCTTCCGCAGAACAGGTATATCTCTGTCCATACATTCTATCTTTTTTTTCTCAACAACAAGTTCCTTCCTCTCTCAAATGTTATCATTCTGATTTCTGCTATTATTACAGTGATTATGTTACTATTTTACTGGTTTTTTTACTGTTACTATTACTGTTACGATTGCTGTTGTTATTGAGTGCTACTATATTATACTAGTATTCTTTCCGTTCTTCCTCAATTTACCATTCCCGGGGAGAGCAGTAAGCCTGATTCATGATGCACCATGTATCTATGTTAATGTAAAACATTTTATTTGCAACTGAGACTTGTTTTTTTCTGTTCACTCTTGTTGGATTTCTCATCTAAATATCGTGATTAAAAAAGGGAAAAGTCATACCTTCCCATTGGTCATTTGAAACCAAAACTAGCAAGTGGGCTTGGAGAGAGGTGAAAAAAATATCAACTCTAATGACGTTACTTGATGTTACAGCATAGGTTCAACCAATGTTTAATGAGAAAAAGGACAGGTTGACTTATGTGGCGAAGTTTATCTAGTTCACAAATGTCATTAACTTATCATTTGGAAACCTTTGGAGGAGACTATCATTGGCTCATGTCAATACTTAACTCCTTGACATTTGTTGTTATATTTGTTCTACTAACTTTCCATATTCCCTATTTGGTTGTTTTCCCTCTTCGGTTTGTCATTCTTCTGACAGACAAATATAATTGTTTCTGGTGTTGGAATTTGATAAAATCAATACCGGTATGTGTATCAGGAATTGGTACACAGTGAATCGCTAGTTGTGTCAAGAGAAATTCGTACAAAAACAGTTTTAGTGTTGATAATTCTGTGTCTGGTCCGAATGACTTGGACGATTGTAAACCAAGAGTTAAGAAAGTAACCTTTAGTGCCATCAACACTTTTCGTGTCTCGAGGCTAAAAAAACTTGACCGAAGTAATGTAATTAACGCTAATAGTGATTCACGATGTATTTTTGGAGTGAGATGCCAGGAAACCAGCAAGGAGTTTTCAGGATTTCGTTTTAGAATTTCCTAAAAGCAAATGCTTGTTTCCCATACACAGTAGTTCTTTGTATAAATTGTGTATTGTATGTGTATTCCTATGGGTCCCTAACGTGTATTCATGTGTATTTTTGTAGGAAAAAATCCATGCTGTTTTGAAAGCTCTGGTGGCACATCTTCGAAATCAAGAAAAGGAGGGAAGTTCTTATGCTGCCCAGGTATGTTTTTTTTGAACATCCACCATTGGTGAATGAAAGCTGAGTCTAGTTTTTTCCTTTTTCTTTTTTTCTTTTTCTTGGCATATTGTTGACCTTTTGTGTGTAAGATTTTTAGAGGGGGTAGTTGAATCGGTTCGTTTTTTTTTTGTTACGTAATTCATTGTTCTTAATTCATTGTTACACACACACACACACACACACACACACACACACACACACACACACACACAAGGAGAGCTAATACAGTCAAAAAAGAAATTGCGTTGTGGAAAGATTGTATGCTTTGCTCTTCTTCAGAACGAAGCGTTGTAGATGCCAGAAGGAATAATGAGTGCGATATGTCTCAAGGAGTGCGATGTGTGTCAAAAATAAGTAATACCGTTAAGCTAATGGTTGTGTTGCTGAAATGTACATGTTTTCATTGTTTCTCAGACAGAAGCACTTCAATTGCTAGAAGGAATAATGAACGAAGTTCGAAACCAATCTGCAATCGATGGGTTGAGAAGAGAAGTTCGTTTCCAGTCGAACACTATTAGTCAGTTACGAGAAAGACTTATCGATTTAGAGACAAAACTGCCAACCTTAGCCGATCTCGCGAATGTGAAGAAGGCAGAAACAGATGGTTTGGGAGGAGAGGAAGGAGACGAAACAAGGAAAGGAAATGGATCCCCAGAACTTCAAGGGGCTATTATAGGGCTTTTGCAAGAAGTTCGAAAGCAAACGGTTCAAATAACAGATGTTCAAGAAAAGGTGGTAGCTTTGGAAGGAGAGTCTCGAGGAAATTTTGAAGGGAAAGAGGGAGAAGAAAGCGTATCAGTACTTCAAATGCTTCTTATCGAGTTAAGGAACCAAACAAAGTTGATATCAAATCTTGATCAGAGAATGAGTACACTTGAAAAAAAGGTTGGGGAGGGGACGAAAGGTGAGGGAGAAGGAGGTGGGACAGGGGATGGAGAGAAGGGAGGAGCTGTTGAACGAGTGAGTGAAGAGGCACCTGTGAAAAGTGATGTGACAGTTGAGCCGAAGGTCGATGTTGGGGGTAAGCGGAGAGATTGAATGAGTGGGTTTCATGAGTGGATAAAATGCAGGGTCAAAGTCACATAAAATAACGAAAAAAAAATAAAAAATTACCCCCTCATCCCTTCACGATTCTGCTGATGGAGGTAGCAATTATCTTCTCATGTCTTCTTTTACTAAATGGACAGTATGTTTTAGATTCTGTTGATCCTTTCTTGAAATTTAATCCAAAAGATCACCATAGACTTCAGAAACATGCAACAGTTGATTTTACAGACATTCATATTAAATATCTTTTTGCATCCAAGAGTCATCTTTCTCGGTATGCCTGTAATTTCTGATTGTTTGGAAACAGCCAAAACTGATACCGTCTAATTTTCTCCATTTGTGCCCATGGTGGTTAGTTCGTGATTTCTAGTTAAAACTTGGAGTCAAGTAAAAGTAGTTCAAGTTTCCTTTTAAGGAGGTGTTTTTCTGAGACGTATTATTTGTATGAAACAGATGCAGGATCGTGGATGCAGCAACAGCTGGCTGGTTCTCCAACCTTTGTTCGGTTCAGGTGAGAAGGGGAGGGAGGGAGGGGGGGAGGGAGTGAGGGGAGGTAGGATCATGGTAAGTTCAGTCGTGAAGGTGAAGTGGAAATTGCTTTATTAACATATTTTGTAAGTTTGGTCAAAATTCCTGCATCTGTCATGGGTTTAGGCAGGCAATTACCAAAAACTGTAGACTGTGTAGTACTAGTAGAGTCAATGTTATTTCCGCCTATCAAGCCCGGATTTGGATGTGCACACTTTTCAGCTTTTCACATAAAAGTGACCAATCGAAAGGTAAGACTAAAATTTTGATCATGATATCTTGTTCGCGTTTCAAAATTCAACTCAAATTTGAAGCACTCGACAAGTGTGAGGGACAACGAGAGCTTGAGTGGTGAAAAAACACATCATCTCAAATAGTGGTACATGCCGTATTATTCAGTCTTAGGTAATGATCCCACGTCTGGATCCTCTTATATTTCTTAGGAGAAATTGGAAAACACAGGAAATACTTTCTCTCCTTTGCCACCATTGTAGCTCTAGGAGGAAGCAAGATTGCATGCATTTCGGATACAACGAATGACGCGCTATCTTTTCTTTGGAGGTCGTGCTATTGCATTAGATTTGCGATTTTGAGTTTTTATTTTTCTCTATTTTGCCTATCACTTGTTATTGTACAAATTACAAGCCAATTGTGGAAACAGCAATAAAACTACTTGCAAATCTGTGTATGTGAGTGAGGAGTGAGAAGTTGAAAGAGAGAGGGGGGGAAGGGGAGGGGGAGGGAGGGAGGGAAGGGAGGGAGAAGAGAGAGACTGACAAGAAGAACAGATGGTGGAATCCTCCATGGTCACAGCGGGTACCGAATAGGAGAGGCAAAAATGGTGGCTATAGGAGTTATGACCGAAGCAAGAACCGATCCTCCAAAGGTCGAGGACTGCCGGTAAAATTAAATTCTTCACACATACACCACTCCATTGAGACTATGTGTCTGTGTTTAGCAAAATCACGTTTCTGTCCAGAGAAGTTCAGAAAAGAGAGAAGTGAGAGGAGACCGAGTTTTAAGCTCTAAAGAGAGGAGAGGAGACCTATTTTTAAGCTCTTAAGAGTTGAGAGGAGACCGAGTTTTATGATCTAAAGAGTTGAGAGGCGACCGAGTTTTAAGCTCTAAAGTTCTCCAACAGAAGTGTTTTGAGACTTTCTTGTTGTCTTGTTTTTGTGCAGTTGGGAAGGACGTGGAAGTACGATAATGGGAGATGCAAAAACTTTGTTGACAGGAGAAAAAGACGACAAGCCCTATGTGGTGGTTGTGATTCACTGCACTTTTCCTTCTCCTATCTCTTCTCAAGGGGGATATTTGATAGCTTCAATCAATAATGAAACGTACACATTGTACAGGTCAGTTGACTTTTCATGTGGAATGCCATTTTTGGGCTTATTTATTTTCCTGTAAGTATGATGTGGATACACAAACAATAGTAACTGGGCATATTGTTGTCTTGTTGTTAACTTTCAAAGAAAGGATTTGGCGGTCATATTGTCTTCTCTCAAATTGTTTCTTATCCTTTTTTTCCATTTGAAGAGAAAATTGACAATCGGCTAGTTCCGAGTCTTTACAACTCCGTCTTATGACTTTTCATGATAGCTCACACATACTCTCTGTCTTTCCCTCTCTCTTTTCCTTCCTCCCTCCCTCTCTACCTTCTCCCTACCCTTTCCCTCCCTCACTCCCTCTCCATCCACTCCTCCCTCCCGTCCTCCCTCTCCAACCGTGGCTGCTGATGCAGAGAAGAAATCGGCCAATTTGTTGATTTAGCCCCTCAAGAACCCCTCCCCCATTTCATGACTATGTGTATCGCTCCTTTAACTCAATCTGTTGACGTTTCTATTCTCCGTGAGTTTGTTGAATTCCATCGCCTTTTGGGTATCGATCAATTCGTTTTCTATGATGCCGGAGGTCTTGGGGACGAATTCCGACAAAAATTTGCCACGGATATTCGAAATCGACATGTGGGAATTGCTTCGTTCCACGGAATGGAAAAATATGAGCAGCAGGCTCGGGGGCAGGTATAGTCTTCCTTTATTTTTTCTTATCATAGGGGGGTGGAGAGAGAGCGAGGAGAGGAAGAAAGCGTCCCTTTCTGTCCGTATCAAATGTTTGTATGGAAGTAAAAGGAGCTGTTCCTTTGACAATGGTTTCTTACTTTTTTAGAACATGGAAGGTAGAGAGAGTGGGGGAAGGGGAGAGGGAGGGGGAGGGGGGGGAGGGTGAGAGCGAGAGGGAGAGAGGGAGAGAGAGGGAGACTAAAAGGGAGAGGGGGCGAAGGGAGGGAGAGAATAGGGAGAGGGAGAGGGAGGGGGGGAGAGGGATAGCGATGAGCAAGGAATGGGAGAGGGAAGCAGGCTGACATGTGCGTGGAGCTAAAAGTAGTATTTTTTCTAAAGGCAGGAAGGATGAGTAAGTGTGACATGACTTTCAACTACATTGCAAACGGTATAAATGGGTGCAAATTGGATCAATGACGCTGACAAACATGGACGAGCTAAGCTTTTTTCCTTTATTTTTTTTATTTGCCAATAAACGTACACCTTTTGCACTAATTATTGCGGCTGTGCTTTTAGGTTTGTCTGTCTGTTATCTTTTTGCTTATTCTCTTGATTTTGTGGCAATCGCCCCAAGATCAGTTACATTACTAACCATTGTTTCATATGAAACAGCGAAAACCTAATGTACCTTAACTTTCAACCCATACATTGCCTTCGTTTATAAATGGTGTGGTCCACTCTAACACTGGTGAAATTTGTACTTTTCTTTGTTATTTGCACCAGCTTCTAGCATATCATGACTGTCTATATTCGTCGGTTTTCTCATCCCAATGGGTAGCTTTTCTCGAGGCTCACGAGTACCTATGGGTCGCCCCTCCCTCCACTTTAAAAGGTTTCCTGGATTTATATAAAGAAAAGGACTGGGTTTCTCACGGAAGTGTATGGTGGGCCGCTGACAAATGCTGTCCTCCGTTTGACGAAACGGATTCCGTTGAGGGTGACAGATTTTCAATAGAACGTATGGTTTTCAGGTGGCCCTATGTTCTCTGTCATGATACGGAAAAGTTTGCGGATAGAAGATATTGTCTCGGGAATACAGGTCACCGAAAGTTAATTGTTAATCCACGAAAGGTAAGGGCTCAAGAATTTCTATCCTTTCGCTTCTTCAGACATGCCATGGTTTACTTTTTTTTTTTTTTTTTTTTTTGTGTGTTTTTTTTTTTTTTTTTTTTTTTTTTTTTTTTTTTTTTTTTTTTTTTTTTTTTTTTTTTTTTTGTTGTTTTTTTTTTTTTTTTTTTTTTTTTTTTTTTTTTTTTCCCAGTACTCTGTTTTAGTCATTTGGATTCTTTCTGGGCACTGTTCTGGAAAATATCTATCACTCTACACATTATATCTTTATTATGATTTATATTTATATTTTTCTGGCCTCCCAAACCCGTTTTTCTCCGACCCAGACCTTTGTCTGGAAGTAACTGAGTGGCAGTTAAAAAAACTTTTATCGTTCGAGTGACGAATGTGTGATGCAAAACCCGACAAGAGTGCACGGAGAAAACCATGTTTGAGTGGCAAAAAAATCATCAACTCTGAAAGAATCCACAGTGTAGTTTTCGATATTGCTTTCAATACTCCTTTCAGTATTGTTTTCAGAATTGTTTTCAGTATTGAATTGAAATTTTGCGTTGATCAGCATTTCTAGTTTGGATATTTTTTGAGTTTTGTGATGTTTTTGATTGCAGGTCAAGCGAATGGAACTTTATGGTCCTCACTCTACCGAAGAAGAAAACGGGGAACATATTAGTACAGATTTTCTCCTTCACCTCCATTACCAGAGGCTGTTGGAAGGAGCTTCCATTCTATGCACAGAAATTATTCCCAACAATGAGACGATTGTTTTCTGGTATCGAAATTTTAATGTTTACGACTTCGCAAAGAGCTTAAGACAAGGGCATTATTGCAACTTCTCTGCAGAGGGGGTAATTCCCTCTCTCCTTCTCCCTCTCCCCTCCCTTTTCCTCTCCTTTCCTCTCTCTCTCCCTCTCCCCTCCTCTCCCTCCTCTCTCCTCTCCTCCTCTCCTCTCCTCCTCCCTCTCCCTCCTCCTCTCCTTTTTCGCTCCTCTCCTCTAAAATAAATCTAATCTAATGTGTAAAATGTAATAGTAAATATGTCATGTAATAAAATAATGTCATCATCATCATCATCATCAAAAAAATCATCATCATCATCATATTAAATAAAATAAATAAATAAAATAATAAATATAAAAATAAAATAAAATAAATAAAATATAAATAAAAAATAAAATAAATAAAATGTCAAAAAATAAATGTTAAAATGTGTGTAAATAAATAAAATAAAATATTAAATGGGTAAAATAAATTAAGAGTAAATAAATGTGTCATTAATGTCAAAAAAATAAAAAATAAAATAAAAATATTCGTAAAATCCCTCTCTCCTCTCCCTCTCCTCTCTCTCCCTGTCTTCTCCCTCTCCCTCTCCCTCTCCTCCCCCTTTCCTCCCCCCCCTCCTGTTTGGTTCATGTTGGATACTTCACATGCCTCCCTTTAGGGAAGGTAGAAGCTCTCCAATTCCCTCTCTCCTTCCCTCCCTCTTTCTCCCTTTTCTTACCTTTAGAATTTTTCCGACATTTAATCTACTTTCTTGGATTTTTTCGTGCAAAACATTGTTTTTGAAATGGTTGTGAGCTTTCTCTTTTTGTCTTTTTGTGTGTTCTCAGTGTACAGTATCCCTTAAAGGTGACCAGAGTGGAGAATTGGGGACCGGACAGAAGGAGGGAGAGGGTTTTAGGAGGGAGGAAGTGAAGGTTGATGACACAAATAATAATAATGAGTCCATAGAGAAGCAAGAAGTCGTTCAGACGGAGGACTTAAGTGGAGGTCAAACCGACCAAGGTCAAACTCAAGAAGAGAATAATAGTGAAAGGAGAAGAGAGGGTTGGAACGAAAGCGAGACACTTAATTAGAGATTTAGATCAGTGGACACGGAAGTATGAATTTTGTGGAGGCTTTATCTAGATTTTGTTTTAAGGAAAATGTTGTCATAGTTTTTTTGTGGGAATTAGGGGAAAATGTTTACGGAATGTTTATTGCAGGTGCCTTTTTTTCTTTAAAAATTTAAGTGGGTTTATTTTTGTTTGTGAGTCGGATTCCTATTTTGTCTGTTAGTGTCGGATGTTACGTGGTAGAAAATTGTACTGTTGGTTCTGTGAACGTGGCCTATGTATTATAAGCAAATGTGCGAAAACAATTGGAAAAACTATTTTTTGTAACGCTGTGCTATATACACATGTAGTACGTGGTTACAGGATACATCGTTTCCAATTGTTTTCGCACATTTGAACTATGTATGTCCGTGCGGTTTTTGAGTTTGTCTTTGGACGAAAATCCATTCTCCACAGTTTTCCTCTCTTCAATGGTCACACGAAATGATCGCTAAATTTCCCCAAAAAGAAAAAAAAGGGAAAAAAAATGTAATATATGGGTTTGAAATGGACTTTTGCCCTTGGTAGTGGATGGTACTACTTTCTGCCACAAACACGTGGTATTATCAGTTTTGAATTCCGCATTCCTTATGCTGAACTGTGGTTGTTGATGAATGAGAACATGGAAAACATTTGGGTGTAGGATAAAACTACATTATCTTAGGAGTCGTCCTCGACATACATCTCTAACATGAGGCCCCTAGGTCCACTAACAAAAAGGAGATGATTTTTTTTCATCATAAAGTTTCCAGTCATTTTGCTTCCCTTTGCTACGACTATAAATCGTCTATGATTTTGAGCTTCTTTAAGCTGCTTTTGATTCTATGATAAAGGTACATGTTTCTACCTTTCATCTGTATGGAAAAAAAAAAAGGATGTATTTGATTTCGTACATAAGCCTAGCAGGAAGCTGTAAGAAGTAAGCAGACTAAATCATTTATTTTTTTCCCCAGTTTCTTTCGTTACACCGTGAATCGTTATTAGCCTTATGTACGCTATATCGGCACCCCAAAATTTTGACATTGATACCTTAAATATAATAAATTACACTATTTAAGGACGTGGACCATAATCTGCCGCGTCTCCTTGCACTAAATTAGAATGAATGACGCTAATTTTTTCTTTACACTAATAATTTCTATACGCTAATAACGATTCAAGGTGTAGTTTCAAAGCAGCTGCGTATTGTCTATAGCCACACGCCAAGGTTGAATACGTGCGAAATTTTCGTCCGAGTCTTCGCACAGAATGAATTTTGTAAGTTCCTGGCTTTCCGTACGTGGAAATTTCGTGCGGCCGCAAGAAGATACGGTACGCGCACGAAATTTCTACTGGCGTACTGTGCTGTAGGGATATTCGTACGATATGCAGTACTGTACCGTATGTAGGGATGTTCGCACGATATGCTGATTCCGTGGGCAAATGCATCAAAAAGTTCAAAACATAATAGTTTAAGAACAAATAATTAAACATACACAAAATAAATCTGTAACTGTATTTGCAGAGCTATGTTTGCATCGAGAAGCTGCAAAAATATGTAAGATTAACTTTTATTTAAGTGTAACTGAAATCGTTTTTAATAGAAAAAAAGTTGGCTTGTTTCAACCGATTGTCAAGAATTTTGTCACAGGGACTACACAGTTTCAAACTTTTAATATTAAAAATATTTAACATATAATATTTAATATGTGATATTTAATGCATTTGTATTGCTCTTTCATGCCATTTGTGTCCATTTCATGCCAGAGTCTTTCTCACAGCTATCCTTAAGCTGAAAAACCTTCAAAAAAAACCATAAATGCAGTAACTATTAAAAAGTTGCTGAAATTTAGTCCGAGAAACTTCGGCAACAGGCTGCACGAATAATAATCCACACCAATCAGTATCCACACTAATTATGGTATTTGTAACGGGTAACCCCCTAACCGAATATGAACGACAGCGAGCTCTCAATATCGCTCGAAATGAGAGACAAATGGCGGCCATGGGAGTGACAGCTGTCGCGAAAGAAGTCAATGAAGCTATTTTAAATGCCAAGAAACGGAAAAGGTGATTTATATTCTGTTTTGTTTCGTTTTGTTTTATTTTGTTTTTTTTGTTTTTTTTTATTTATTTTTATGTTTGGTTTCGATTGATTTGTTTTGAAAGCTTTGGATTTTGAGGTTCATCTGTATTCGAAGAAAGCAACGTTAAAGGTGCGGGTTTTTTTATTTACTTCTTAAATTTTATGCAAAGATGTATCTATTTTAAATTTGTTTAAAGGCTTATGGGAAATATTAAAACGGTGAAATTATTGTTTTGCTTTTTCTCCATTTTTTGACTTTTGGATGGGTTTGTGAATTTAAAAGCATCATTTAACTGAAACTAGTGTAGACTTAATGGTTGTAAATTAATGTCTTGAATTAATTAAAAAGAGGAACTCAGATATAAATTAAAGTGTGGGGATGGGTGTTCCCTGTTTCTCTGTCGCTCTCTCCCTCTCCCCCTTCCTCTCCCCACCCCGCCCTTTCTCCACCCTCTCTCTCTGAGAGTTAAAGTGATACGTAGAATCAGTTCAACATCAATGTTTTGACTTCTTCAATTGTTTGTGTCAAAACATTAATGTTAAAACATCCGATAGATTCATGCAAGTTTGTAATTCTGAAGTTTATCTACTTAATTTTTTTATCCTCTTCTTAATATTAGACTGGTTATGGTTTTCTGCAACTTGTTCAAGATATAGCTTCTTGTATTAAAGCATAGATTTTCTTTTTCCTCAGAAATTTGTAGGGAAATGGTTATCCCTTTTTTAAGATATCGTCAATCTATCTAATTCAACAATAGTTAAACTACTTTAAGGTATAGTTAATCCGTCAAACTTAAAAGTTTTTATCTGTTTTGAGAGATCGTTAATCTGTCAAATTCTCATAAATCTTCCGATCTTTTTTTTTTTTGTATGACTATCCTTACTTTCCTTCCTGCAGGACAAATTCAGGCGATCCTCGTCCGAAAAAACCGAAATCAGACAATATTATTATTCGTCGTTCCTTAAGAGTACAAGGCTTATCTCCAGAGCATGAATCAGAAGGAAAAAAAGTAATGAAGGACGATAAGGAATCTTCTTCGCAGGACACTGAGAAAGAGGATAAGGAGAAAGAGGAGGAGAAGCCCTACATTGTCAAAATTGGTCAAAGTAGTGGTTATGAATCAACGTTTATTGAGACCTTGAGAAAGGTTCGAGATTGTCAAACTCAAGAAGAAGAGAGTGAAAAAAAGGGAATATGGAAGTTTGAAAGTTCTTCAAATTTGACATCGAGAGTGGAAGAAGGACACGTAAATAATAACGGAATCTTTTGCGACTTTGAAAATTATCATCTTGATGAGAATCATGTGGTGAAAGTGATGAAAGACCGAATCTATACGATCATATTTCTACCTATTATGTGAGAACTGTTTTTTCACACTGCTTTGCTTTTGTTTTTTTTTGCATGGAAATTTCGTTTGTACATGAGATTTTCAGATCTCGATCAGATCTGTGAGAATCTTCAAAATCTGCAGATACGGACTGAAAATCTGGACTGAAAATCTGAGTAAAAATTGCAGTACACCGTCTATCGTATTTAGCGTGTTGAACACTAATTCGGCGCCCCTAAATTTTGAGGGTTTTACCTAAAATAGGGTAAAGGATACTAATTTTTCCTGTACGCCAATTACGAGATGAACAATTAGTGTACACATTTTAACTTATGTATATTTCTATTAGTGTGGAGTACGGAACGTGTCGGTTCGTATTAAAATGTACTTTTTTACTATACAAATACGGATGTTTTAACAAAATATCTGCTATCACACGAAAATCTGCCCTGTGAATTAAATAATTTCATACTTGTACCTGTTTTAGTGTACATTTATTTGTCGCGTATTGCCTACACCCTAAAAAACCGAAATTAGAGTTAGAAATTAATTAGAGTGAAAGTAATGCGACAGTGTACGAATTGTCAGAATTTGTAATTTTACCTATATTACTGTGGATATCCTCTCGACAAATCAGCTGTACCCATATTGGCGTATGTTGAAAAATTAGTGTAAAACTTTTTTTTCGAAATTTCTCTAAGTCGAAATTAGTGTACATGACACTAAATTATTCTACACACTAATAATTTCTACACGCTAAATACGATCGACGGTGTACTGTACTGAATAAAATACGACGATTCTCACCAATCTCACCAACCGGGCCAACTCGTAAGAAACCTTGTCTGTACTTCGTCCTAGCCACAAAATCAGCACTATTTTTTGTTGGTAAAAAATAGTTTTCGATCTTTCCTTCAAGCTCGTAAACTTCTAATTTTGTATTCACAATCACAACTAAAATCTTGCGTATCGTATCTGATTTGACTTACAGAATTTTCGTCTTATTTAACGCTTCTTAGCACAGTCTCATACTCTCATGTTATTCTTTCCAGTTTTTCGCACCAGTTGATACAAAATCGTATCTTTTAGGAAAATTCGGTTAGCTAAATCGCATAGAATGGTACTATACGCGACGGATGCGTTGACACGTGGATCAACACTACGATCGCAGCGCGGATTTTGAAAAACTTTATATTCGTCGATAGGAAAAGAATGACACGTGGCGTTTCAAAAACAAAAGAGAAATCGAGGACAATACAAGGAATAACCGAAACCAATTAGGGTTTTCAGCAATTGAGCCAATTAGGGTTTCTCTTTACGCGATCGACTCTTTTTTTTTGTACTTTTTGACGACTAAACATTTTTCTCCTATAGGATTATGTAATAACATTTGCAATCACGTGTCAAAAAAAGATTGCGTAAAATGAATTCCTGTTCAAGCTCTGCAATTTAGAAAAAAAGATTATACAGTTGAGCATAATTAAAAAAGATACGATTCTGTACGAACAAGAGACTACCGTACTGACCTTTCATAATAGTACAGTCATCTTGACCAGCATGAGTCATAGCCCTTTTACTCCTTTTTAAGCAAGCCTTATCTTACATCTGAATGTACGAATATGGTCCTCAGTCATTCACTTTCTCATTGGAACGGGTACAAACAGATCTATAAAATATATTTTTGACACAAAGGACTCAATAGTCAATACGGTTTGGAAAAAACATTATTTATGGTCCTATACGACAAAAGCGTTTCGGAGTTCCGGGTTTTCCGGATTATCATGGCTAATTAAGTTTGAAAATTAACAACGTTTGACGAAATGCAGAACAATAAAACGTACCGGACACGTGGCGTAGGGAATATGAAGAAAACAGGTCAAGACTTTCGATAAGTATTTTATGGCAATGTGTATTTAACAAAAAGTACTAAACATATTGCTGCTCCCACATGAATGGCTGTATGTACTATTTAGGGCTTTGTCACGAAAGACACGTGTTACGAAAGGACCGAAACAATGATCAGATTCCGTACCAGAATGTGCACTTGTACGATTTTCCATTCAAAAACTTCAGAATAGACTGTACGGATAAACGACAAATCCCAAACCCGCAGCAAAGATACAGTGATGTCAGTACAATAAAGATGGCGTCATCATTGAAAACGACCCAATCTAATGATACCATGTAATCCGTACCACTCTCAGTTAAAAGGTAATCAATTGTACTCCAAAATTTCCTGTCTTTTCCTGAAACCGGCGGAGTTTCCAATGGAGATCCTGAAAAATGCTGCCCGAATGCGAAGAGGAAAAGTACGAACTATATTGTCCGGACAGAATGGCGCCAATTTAACGGTCACCGCCACCGACATCATGCCACGGCCGGCAGCCGTCAGCCGTATATTCTTAATATTGCCGCCCGTACGTCCCAACATTTTTTTTTTCCTATGGCCAAACCAGAAAACCCCATGTTGTTTTTGACTCTTCGCTCTTTCCTTCCAAAGTATGTATATTTTCCTCTTACCTTGTATTTTTTTTTCTTGTCATTGTTTTTCCAGTTATATTCATGTTCCTACGATGGAAGACTTTGTGTTTTGGATGTCGAGCACTCCATTTTTCGTGAAGTTCATAAAAGTCACGACACTTTATATACCGCTTTTCGTTTAGGTTCCTCCAATATTTCCACTGTTTATCTCGCGGATCATGATGGGAGTCTCACAATATTGGACACAAGAGACAAAAATGTGGTTAAAAAACATGAGATCCATACTAAAAGAATCCACACCGTTGATTTTCACCCACATAAGGATTATCTCATGGCTACGAGTTCGACCGACAATTTTGTTAAACTATGGGACATTAGAAGTATGGAAACCAAAATAAGAAGTAAAAGTTGTTGCAAATCTTTAATCGATTTGAAACATAATAAAGGAGTGACATCAGCGTATTTTTCTCCCAACGGTAAATCTCTCGCATCCACATGGTGAGTGGGTGGTAAAGTTTTTGTAATGGTTATAATATAGAGAATTCAAATAGGTGAAATTAAAAGTAAAAAAATGTTTTCAATTAATACCCCCAACATAATAAAGCTATTTTAGTTTTTGGGCACGTTATCCAGCCGTAATTTAATGTAGTCATTACTAATACTGGTTTAACACTAATAATACACTTTTTCAAATAGCAATGAAAGGTGTGGTTTCAAATGCCTCAAAATTGAAATTATACAAATGTGCTCTGATGTTTTCCAATAGTGTGTTCATGACTAATGGAAACTGTTTCCATGTCTCTCACCTTTTTTTGGCAGTTATGACGACTATGTTCGTGTTTGGGATAATTTAGATGAATTTGATTCCAAGTCAAGGCCACGAGAAGAGGTTAAAAAGGGAGAAAATGTTTCCGGACCAAAAAAAATAGCCCGCAACAACAAATCGGAGTGGTGGTTGTCGCCATTCAGGTAAAAAGGGAGGAGGGAGAGGATGTTGGAGTTCGATGGAGGAAATCAGACGATCTAATTTCCTTTGTTTTATTGGATTTGAAAAAAACATTTATCATGGTTAAAAAAAATGTTTGAAGATTGACAGGAATCTTTCATGAACTAATATGGTTTCTCCAAACATTTCGTGATGACTTGTCATTTTGTATGGACGGTGTTAAAGGCAAACACACAAAAACACGCACCAAAAAATGCACTTAATAAATTTCATTGGTTTTTGCTTGAAGCAGAGCTATGTGGATGCGGGACAGCTGTCATCTTTTGGTTGGTGGTCGAAGTAAAACGATCGACATTTTATCAACTTCAAAGGAAAATAAGAGTTTCCAACTAATGGATCCTCTTATGACAGCAATTCCCGCAAGAGTTGCAGTAAATTCTTTAAATTCAATCATAGCCGGCGGTACAAGTAGTGGTCGACTTTATGTCTGGAGAGGTTTAGAATGATTAGGTCTAGATGTGATTGTAGGTTAGATTAGTTTCAATATTCATGCATATGAGAACTTCAGCATGGCTTAGTCTCGATATGATTCGTATATAGTAGGTATAAGACTAAGAGGGATGTGAAAAGTCAGAGTATCAACATCTCAATGTCACTAGCTATTGGATTTGGAGACGGAAAGAAACATAATCTATACAGTTGAAAAACAGATGTTTTATGTTTAAGATCGTTAAAAAAGCGCAATAAAGGACACATGTTTGGTTTGAAAAATGTCCTTCATTTGATATTTTTTATGTATTATTTGGAATATCGGCTTGATTTTCGAGATAACGATGGAGATAATAATTCCCAAAGTAAGTGGTTGATTCCACAGTACACATTCTCTAATGTTACAAAATATTTTAAAATTATTTGAATGGGATGAGTTCAAACAGAGAGAGACCAGATTAACACCTCGACTTAAACCATCTATGCATCAAAAAGTCATTATCCCTTCTAATCCAAAAAGATTTTCACTTGAATGCAAAAACTGAGGAGAATCTGCTTGGCAACTTTTTTCGTCAACCGGAACAAACAAGAATAGGATTGAAAACCAAATTTCCACTATGGAAAACCATTCTTTGACCCTCGGCACACCTATTCCAATACAAAAAATTACAACTGATGTTTTTCACCAAAATTTGTATATACAATGATGAAGTACAAACACACTTGCACGACTGAAAACTCCCAGTAACATTTTTTATTTGTCCCTTTTCCTACTCATTGCTAACTGAGCTATTTTTCAAAACTGTATACAAGAAAGAAAACATTTTCAGGATACATTTTCCTCTGAGTAATTAAGGTTTCCAAGTCACTTTTTGAACTCAGGCTCGTCAATTTCAACACCCTTTTCGGCTGCTGCCTCTCCTCCTGATTTCTCTAAGGTAGAATGCCCTCCTTTCTTTCCCATTTCTTGGTATCCTTCATGTCCCAAATCTTCGGCTCGATGATGGCCTCCTTTGCTACTCCCTGCAAAATCGTTCATATTCATATATCGTTTATATAAGTATGACTTTGTTTTATAATTTTGTTTTTATTAAGTAGTCGAACTTACAGATGGAAACAAATCAAAAACAGAACAATAATTAGACATAGAGTGCTTTAAGTATCAGAAAAGTTTTGAGTGCAAAACACCAATACGGTGACCACAACTAATAAAACGAAAGAAAAGGCAAAAAACTATTATGATGTCAAACAGTCAGCTTTGAGAAAAAAAAGTTTACATAATAGCAAAATTGAAACCAGTTTCTGCACTAATTGTTGACAAGCAGAATACATGATGATTGTGAACTATACAATCCTTTTAACCATTAAATTTGATCTAAAACGATATATAATTGGTATTTTATTTTGAACTAAATACCTTCAGCCAGTCGAACCTGAGAATCCAAAGATTTTCCTCCAGTGCCTCCCTTTACAACAGTTTCACCATGTTTCACTCGCTCTTCAAGCGTCTAAACCCTTCAAAACTAAAAAACTTTCATTAATCACTTTTTCTCTTGTTAACATTTGTAATCCTAACTCACAATTAATATCAAGAAAAGGAATACTTATCTTTCAATAATCGTTTTTTTCCTTATTGTCATGAGCTTCGCAAGCACTTTGTGATCCTAACATAGTATAATATTTATCCAGAAAGCAGTTAATTGTCCCAAAGATTCAAAACAGCATTTTTTTGTAAGCTGTTTTTTAGCAGCATCTTAAATCGGTGTTTTTTTTTTAACATTTTTAAGAATATTTTACCTTTCTCAGTGAACTTATCATTGACAAATTCAGCTTCACTGATCAAAAATATTTCAACCAACATCCATTATTATGACGTAAATATCGACTTCTACTCATAAAATACACAAAGTTTATCAGCTTTAACATTTTTTTCCAGTCCTCGAATAATCACTCTATTAGATCGGCACCATTTTTCTTAAAAAAAAAAAAAAAAGGTTCTCAGTTTTTTCACCTCCCGGTCTTCTGGATGTTGCATCTTCTCTTTTACTTCCTCAACTGAAAACTGAGTCGCCTTCGTTTCTTGCGCCATAGTAGAAAAGTTCCTGTTTGAATTTTTTTTACCAGAGAAGAAGACAGCTGGAAAAGTGGATGGATTTTTTTTCAATTTTAACAATCCAGAGGAGCCAAACGGGGCAACCACTGAAAAACAGGCTTGAAAAGCTCCTCTAATCACGAATACCATTTCGTAAAATCTCTTTTATAAATTTATTTCTAACCTTCAATTAGTCAAATCAAGTCAGAGGAAAATATCTCTCCCTAAAACCTGTAACCTGAACAGAGCTGAAAATGAAGTATTTTTCTTAAGTTTGGGCGTGTCATGCAAACTAAATAAGCTTCCTTTTTCAAAGTTTATAGAGAAAGCAATAAAGACAAATAAGATTTATGCACGTGTCAACAGAAAACAGAAACACCTTTTAGATACATGCGAAAATGAAGCAGAAGAAAAATTTCGACGATTTGTAAAGCTTTTGACCGAGTTGACTGTGACCAGCCAGCAAACTTGCTTGCTCATTCAAATTTCTTTTTGCTTTTTTCTTGCCGTAAGTAAGCTCTTTTAATTTGACACGTGTCTAACAGGCGCGTTTCATACACGGTCTAGCACGTGTCTAACACAAGTGTCTGCTGACACACGTGTCAGCTGACACACGTGTCTAATATAAGGTGTCTAACAGTTGCAAAATAAGAGACCAGCAAAAAGCAGTCAGAGCAGTCGATATTTCCACAGAATCGGAGAAAGTAGAAAGCAAATTTTTGAACTTTCTGTTTCATTTACTGTGAAAGCTAAAGTTTTAGCTTACTTGCAAAGACCTCTGATTTTTAAAAATGGCTGAACTTACTGAGACTCTGCAATCTGTGGAGGAAGTGAAGGAGATGGCAAAAGATTCCGATAAACGGAAGGTATAAATATAAAAATTGTAAAGTTGAAGAAAACTGTGACGTTTGTTATTTATTATTCAATCTTTTCCCTACTTGCTGCTAATTGTCAGTCCAAAGCGGAAATTTGGTTAGGCAAAGACAAGAGGAAAGATAATCATATAAAATTAATAAGATGTTTGAAGAATTAAGGCGGTTTTTGTTCCAACTTTTTGTTAATCTCATGAGTGAATAGATGTTATGTCACACTATTATTAGGAAATTGACTGGATTGGAGCATTGATTTTAAAATTACATACAAAATTTCCATTTATAATATTTAATGTTACTTACTGGTTTTTTTCCTCTAGTACAGGATTGAAGCATTGATTTTAGACCAGCGCCCAAAATTTCCATATCTTAGGTTCTATGTGATCTGTTGGCCTCCTTTCCTTCGAAAATTTGCTGGATTGATACACTCAACTTTCATATCAGCGCACAAAAATTTATTACCTAACATTGAATGTGAATTAGTGGTTTTTTAGCGTGCAAAATTCACATGTCTATTTCCTAATATCCTTTATTGGCTTTTTTCCTTCGTGAATTGGCTGAATTAAAGCATTACATATTAGCATAAAATCTTTCACTTATGATATTTAATGTTATTTACTGGTTTTATTTTTCAGGAACTCATATCTAATATAATGTTATCGATTTGTTTAACTTCTCAGGAATTTATTAATAATATAAATGTTTTCGATTGTTTTATTTGTGAGGAATTCATAACAATTATAAATAAATATCTATTGGTGTAATTTCTCAGGAATTCATATCTAATATAAATGTTATCTAATTGTTTGTTTCTCAGGAATTTATAATTAGCTTATAAATGCTATCGATTGGCTTTATTTCTGAGGAATTTATAACTAATATAAATGTTGGTATTGTTTCTCAGGAATTCATATCTAATAAAAATGTTATTTATTGGTTTTTTTCTTCAAGAATTGGAGGAACGTGTCAGTAGTGGAGAGACAGACAGTGGTGAAGGGAGGCACAGGAGGCAAATCATTGGAAGCGCAGATACATTTGGCTGAAGGTAAGAACAACTAAGAAATTAACTTAGACAAAAATGTTCGAGAATCAATTTGTTGAAGATTAGAAGCAATTAACAAAATACCATAGCAGAAATATGGAAACCTGAGAGATTTCTGGAAAAACACTGGACAATTTTGGAAGTTCATTATATTCCAATTCTTTGGCATGATAATTGATTGGATATAGCTAGAGCTCTTTTTTGTTTGACATAAATTCCGCACATTGTGTGTTGCGATGTTTTTTTTTTAATGTTTTAACCATTGGTAAGTAGGAACAGACTCTTAGGAAATTGCAAAACATGTTCAAAAGAGACGTCAAAGTGAAAATATTTTAGTGTTCTAATTTAGTTCGAAATTAGTCGTTGTCGATCTGCTAATCCATTCTCTTTTGAGTTTTTTTTTTCCTTTTTTAACACACTTTTTTTACTTTAATATTTGATATATAATACAAGATTCTTAGGAATCAGCAAAACATAACAAGGGGGCGTAAAATTCAAAACCTTTAGTGTTTCAAATTTAGTTCAAAAATTTGTCTTTGTCGATATTTTCCTTTTTGTCATTTTTCTCTTAAGAGTGAGTCTTTATCTCATCGGAGTCTCGTGTACACCTCACACCTTCTCTCCGTCTCCTCCTTCACACCACTCTTACTTCAGGTGGTACCAGGGCCACAAGACGGTACAAATTGGGACCAACAGTGAGAGTCGCAAGGGAATTGGGGGACTGTGATAGGCCACGAGAGTTATCTTCCCTGTTGTCTTACATGGTACTGCTCCATGGTGCTGTTGTCTTACATGGTACTGCTCCATGGTGCTGTTGATTTCCTAGAAATCCGGGATTCGGTATGTCCCATACCAGGGAAAAGTGAGCCAGCCAGGGCTCGAACCTGGGACCTCTGACTTGAGCTGTCACCGCACTAACCACTGTGCCACCAGCTCGATGTAGAGCCTGGCGGGTCCGTACCTATTTCTTTTAGGCGGGTTCAAGTGTGACGTATCACATTCTACCCCGTATTGAACCGGCATTCACGTGCCAATCCAACAGGTGCACCTAAAATAAGGTGTATAGGGATAAGGTGTATAGTGATTGAGCAGTCCCCTTACTTCAAACCCTCTTGGATACCTTGGTTCGGTTGTGCTTTCGCTCACACGTGTGAGTACGAGCCACTATCAGTGAGAATTTTGGCTAATAGTGTGGCCAAATATTGGCCGACAGAGGACTCAGCCAAGCCTCCTGAAGCAATAAAGTACTCACTGAAGCAATAAAGTACTCACTGAAGCAATAAAGTACTCACGGACCCTCTGTGATCATGGGATGGTCTTTGTGATCATGGGATGGTCTTTGTCGACGCAAGGACACTGAACGGCATACCACAGAAGCAGATAAGGAGGGGACAGCCATGGTCGAGTGTCTCCTCTCTCTCCTTGCAAGACCGGTCAATGAGGCTGTGGATACAGTGGATATCGTATGCCTTGGACGTGAGGCTCAGGTCGTGGGTATTGAACTCTGTGACAAGTGGAAGATGCCACTGGATGGAGAGAGAAGGATGGATGGAGAGAGAAGGATGGATGGAGAGAGAAGGACGTCAGAGGATAGGCCCAGACTGGTGATGACCAAAGCATATCTCCGGCTTGGACTGCGAAGGTGCAGGGAAGAGATGACTGTTGTCTTGACAATGAGACCACTTCAAAGGTGTTAGCAAAGCACATATATAATGCGGTGTCTAAAAAACATGGTAGCAATATACTAGGGGCCGAGATGTTCAACAAGAAGGTCACCACCTTCTCGACCGCAGATCTCACTGTATACGCAATTTCTTTTCTTATAAGGACGGCCATGAGGGAGGCGGGCAAGAATATCGAGGCAGCCACGACGATATTCGATACAATATTCGAGACCACACTAAGGGGCTGTATGAATCCTGCCCTTTTTGAGGCGATGAGTAGCTTCAAGAGGGCCTCCCATAGCCTCCTGAATGTCAGCAGAGGCTTCCGTGACCTGGACCTCACTATATATGCCGCCATTTTTTTCATAAGGGAGGGCATGAGGGAGGCGCGGGAGAATATCGAAGCAGCCATGACGATATCCGATATCGCGCTAAGGGCTAGAGTGGACCTTGCCCTTGATGAGATGGCAAATCTCTCCGAGAAGGCCTCCCATAGTCTCTTTGATCTCAGTCAGGGCTTCCGGGAGGTGATGGACTGTAACTCCTTAGCCAATGAGAGATTAGCCAATGTAGCAAGAGAAGAAAGGCGTGACTTACCCTCTCTCTTTTCCACGTGGCATATCACACACCCCCATGCCACTGCCACAAGACGGCCTCAGATTATAACAAGTATCACTCGTATAGTAAGAAGAGACAGCTCCTCTCCTCCTCCCAGTCTTTCGGTGGGAAACAAAAAGGAGTACCCAGGGAAGGCTGTGACATCCACCTCCTCTTCCTCCTCCTCCTCCTCTTCCTCCTCGTCCCCCTCCTTGTCCTCATCTGACAATTTGGACTACAAAGTCTCCTATGCCTCCACTCAAGGGGGAGTGACTCTTGTCTCCCCTGTGGCCCCAAAGACCCAATCATTGGTAGATATTCCCACCATGGAGACCATGGAGACTTCCATGGCGGCCATGAGTCTCGTTGAAGTCCCTTCGAATGAAGGTGAAGGGATTTCCCATGAGAAGGGAGGGAAGAATAGTGACACTGAAAGCCACGTGGCATCTCCAGCCTTGCCTCTTAAGGAGAGAAGGGAGAGGGGAGTTTACTGAGGGGAGGGAGGGGGAGAGAGAGGGAGGAGCGGAGGGAGGAGAAAGAGGGGCAGGAGGAGAGGGAAGGAAGTGTGTTCACATAAGGTCGAGGACCAGAGGGAGAGGTAGACAGTCTAGCAAGTCTTAAAGCCTGGATACTTAGTGTATGAGAGGGGGGAAGGGGAAGGGAACCTTAAACACATATCCCAGGAGGGTGTGGGGTAGGGTGTCTAATGGGGTGTTATATGGAGATATGAATTTTCTTTCGAATGGCGTATTGACAACATCGCTTCCAAATCTCTTACCATTATTTAGTGTGGATTGGCATTCATTTTTTCCAACGCTGTTTATGGATGAATGGGAGAGAGAACAGGAAGGAGCAAAGGAGGACATTCTACCATTGAGAAGTCTGGAGAACAAAGGTTCGAGGAGAAAGGCTATCAGTCAAATGTTTAGTACGGATTGTACGGATATTCATCTGTTTCCCAGGCAAATGTTTAGTACGGACTGTACAGATTTTCATCACTTCCCCTTGCATTTCGGGAAGAAACAGAGATGTATATTTTTCTGGTGTTTTTTGTTGTTTTTTGGGTATAAACAAAATACTGTAGCAAAGATGGGGTATAGACGAGTTCTTTTTTCTTCTACAACTTTGTAAATAGCCAATGATTTGTGATGTCAAAACTTTTTGTAAACTTGTACATTTTTCATAAAGATACGGAAGGAATTTTCCTCGTTTTGGGTCCCATTTTAATCTTGTAAGTCTTTGCAAAAGTTTTTCTTTTTCTAGTTAATTTTCATGCGATAAATAACAGAGTAATCAATTTTTGTATTTACTCCTCACCTTTTGTTAGGTAATAAAGTTGTTGATGTGTGGTAGTTACGTGAATACTTGAGAGATATTGTGACTTTGGAATTTTCATTTTTGGCATGAAAATCTTAATTTTATGCTTTTTAAGTTTTTTTGGCATGTGGTGATGTTCCTGTATTTCCATAATTGACACTAAATATTAACGCGTTTATTTTTTTAGTTTCGGAATTTATTTTTAAACAGCAGCTACTTTAATCTTAATATCCTTTAAATCTTGATATGCTTACTCTTTTTATTTTGCCTCATTTACAAAAGAAGGTTGACGCAGTGGGAAAACTCGAAATTGGTATGTCATAATATCAATTTGCTCTTTACATTGACTTTACACATTCCTATAGGATTGCAGTGAAAACGAAATGTAGTGTCAGTATGGAAAAATGTATGTCCAATGTTTCAATCTTTTTGCATCGAGGAAATGGATGATTACTTTCTTAATGTTTCAAGACGAAAAAAAGGTTTTGTGGTCTGTTCAGGAGGGTGAAACTTGGATGGAGATGAATTCTAGCTGCAATTATTTTTCATATCCACTTACAATAATTGAGTATTTACTTGTCGTAGCGTCATCGCAAAGTATTTGTCCCGTACTGATATTATTCTGGGATGCATTATATTTCCTTCCACAATTTCAATTTGGTGAAATATTTGACATCTAGGAATTTGCTTGAAAGTAATGCTGGTTCCAATGTTACAATTTTCCGATTTGCAACTTTCCACTTTTTACTGTTTCAATGTTTTGGTTAATTCTTAATAGTAGTTATGATCAATTATTGATCAGTATTAGTTGGTATATTAGTAATAGACTGTTTGCATCTCTTAATTTGAGGATATATGCCTCTACTGCTACAATTATATTGCAATTCCACTTTTAGGCAAAGATGTGTTGCATAACATTGAAGTGTTTGTTAGAAAATCAAGGCAGGGTGTCTCAATATTGTCAACAACGTTGTTCTCGGCATAAAACATGGCCGGATTGAAATGATGGTATAACTCGCAATTCCATGAAAACCTTTTTGAGTAAATAATTTTTTCGTCACCATCGTGAATTTAAACTGCTTTAGTTTCACTTTTTCTCCTCTCTCCAATCTATCCCTGATCTCGATGTCAAAACTTGCCACAAATGTAAATTTCAAACGCCAAAGACTCCAGAATTATTGGCATAAACAACTTCAATGGGTCATAATGCTGGTAAATTTCACTTCGTATGAAAAACTTAGGGTGCTCTATAATTTCACTTTCAACGAGAGCATCACTCTCACTTTTAATCCATTTAGTTTACATTGATAGTCTCAATAGATAGCCGACTAATTGTGAAAGTAAGCAGATGAAAATACTATCATTAATTATAACATTGAAACATCATTGGACAACAAATGTCCATTCCATAAACACAGTGAATGGAAACAATGGCAAGATAGCACCAGTAGCAGTGGCAGTTATGTAGTCCTATTTATCTTTCAAAAAGTAAAGATTACATCTTCAGCAAACAACGGTTTTTACACATGTAGAAGCATCTTTGCCCTTCCCCTTCAAATCTCCCCTACCTCCCCCCCCACCTTCCCCCTCTTCCCCTCTCAACTCTCCCTCTCCCCTCTCTTTCCCTCCCTCTCCCGATCCCTTTTCCTATCCCTCTCAATTTTGAAAGAAGCCAAAAGCAAAACCCTAGAGCTACATCATTGCGAAGGAAAAAAACTGGAGTCACAACTTGACCAACTTACGCCGATTCATACTACAGCCAAACTTTCCCTATTATGTACAAAACAAGCAAAGCTCGCGCCTAAAAAATTCCACTCCCCTTTAGCAAAAATTCTTTTGCACTCCTTGCATATGATTTTCAAACTTTTTTTGTGTCCTTCCTATACAAAAAATCTCCAATCAATAGCGCATCAAGAGCTCAAGATTTCCTGAATTTCGATTCGTCAATTTCGATTCCCTTTTCAGCCGCGGCTTCACCACCGGATTTTTCCATGGTGGAAAGACCCCCTTTCCTCCCCATTTCCGAGTAACCTTCGTGTCCGAGCTCTTCGGCTCGAGTCTGGCCCCCTTTACTTCCCATTTCTGCGTATCCTTCAGACCCTAACTCCTCCCGGCGAGTGGTTCCTCCTTTGCTCCTTCCTGCAATAATATGTGAAAACATGAAATTGGAAACATAAAATTGGAAACATGAAATTATAAGTGCAATGCAATACATTTATCTGCGAATCATCGGATAACTTTCGTTTTTATTCCAGAGATACACCTGAATTGGAAAAGCATGAGATAGTAAGCATTCATATGAATACATTTATTTGCAAATTAAAGTTAATACTTTTGTTTTAAATTTCAGAAATATACATGAAATTGGAAACATCAAATCGTAAGCGTACAATAATACATTATCAGCAAAATTCAAGTAGTTTGTGCTTAATTTCAAGATATGTATAATGAGCCATTTCCATAAAAGATTTCAAAGCTAGTCTTACGGACAAAATAGTAGGTATAAAGTATTAGACCATTTACAGAGTTCATCAATATATTTTTGTAAGATAAATAGTAATGACAAAAGTAATTTAAGCTATTCAACCAATTGTCTCACCACACACCAATTTCCTGACATAACCAAAAGGAATCTACCAAATTGACTAGTTTTTTTGCAATGTTCATCCCAATAAACACCAAAAATTCCGGCAAATTGCCAGAGATTAATTCCCAGTATAGCAATATTGAACACGCAAATAACAAAAGTCCACTCTATCATGTGTGTATGCATCAACGAATAAGACATTTCGGTTTAAAATGTAATGCGTTCAGTCTAAAAATATTTGAATGTAAAACAATGTTGTTTGGATGCATGTAGTAAGCGTACATTTGAATACTTTTATGAATACTTACCCTCTGCCAGATGAATTTGAGCTTCCAAAGACTTCCCTCCAGTTCCTCCTTTTACAACAGTTTCACCAGAATGGACTCGCTCCTCCAATTCCTGTACTCAAATATATTAATTAATATCAATTGTTTATTATATTAGCCTTCCATGCATAAAAATAGAAGTCTAAAAACATCTTCGAATTCTTCCTGAAAAGTAATCTGTGGAATAAGTTCGCCAATAAAGAAAATGATCTAAAAGATTGGAACCATATTCAAAGCTGTTTGAGTTCTTCTAAATTTACCTTTCTCTCGTCTGGATCCTCGGCCCTCTCTTTAATTTCCTCAACCGCCTCCTGTGTTGCTGTCTTCTGCGCCATTTCTTTATTTCTTTGTTTTACCTAAATATTTGTTGGAGAATTGTTCCTGCTACTCAATCTGCTTCTAATCTAATTTCTTCAGCCTAGAGCTTCACAATCTTTGTAATTCAAAAATTTTAAAATTTCAAAGTTTTCACCTTGTTCTCACTAACCTCTTCTCTCTACAAAGACAAGCAGAGAAACAGAGGAATTGCCAGCTTTAGTCCAAAATTGTCGAAATCTAGGATAAGATAAAAATGAACAATCTTTATAATGTTTTCAAACGTTCTCAGGCTTCCACTTGTCAGAAATCAATTTATAAATTGAATAATCTACCATAACCTATCTTTAGATTCAACTATAAACGTATGTCTGACAAGTGGAAGCCTGACAAAGTTTGAAAGCAGTATGCAGAACCATGCATAGCGTTTCTAGAACTTTCCACAAGTATGCAATCAAATGGGAATCTTAGCTACGCCGTCTATCGCTATTAGTGTTAATGTTTTTTGCGCCACTTAAAAACATTTTTTCTCAAAGCACACTTGTCGGATAGTGAATCCGACGGTTGCAATTGAAAGGCAAGATTCTCACCTTCCGATTGGCGGTCTCCAACCAAAAACTGGACAAGTATGCAGGAAGGAAAACTATTTTAAGTGGCGAAAAAAACACTGATAGAAATAGACGGTGTAGTTTACGGAAATTTTGAAGGACCGCATTCCATGCTGGAAACTTTTTAGCGTGGACTTCAACGGATGGTACGAACAGCAAAGCAAAATCAAAGCAGAGAACTGCGAATAGGACAGCCAGGTAGAATAGAACAGTTTATCCAGAAGTTTTTGCTTTCTTCTTCCACTTAAAAATTGCCGCGTAGGGTTACAAAATTACTGAATTTTTCGGCGCTCTGATGACAATTGTATGGCCTGAACCTAATTGACGTGGAAAGGCATTTTTTCGGAAGCGTCCTTAGTTTAATTTTCCCCGGCGGCTGCAGAGTTATTGAATCATGGAACAATTGAATTTGGCAAGTACTCTTTCTGAAATGGGGGTTAATCCAAAGCTCAATGCGCTACGTACTTATTTCTGACGCATTGGTGTCTAATGTCCAAAATCCAATGTGAAAAATGGTCAAATACTCTTCTTGATGTATTAGGATTTTACTCCCAAAATCCAGATTTTAATTTGCAATGTATGTATCCTATCTGGATTACTAGGGTTTTACTCCCCAAATTTTCTTCTGAATGTCTGAAGTGGGGAATGTTTGAAGCTTTTACTTCCATTTCCTAAATTTAATGCACAATGTACTCTTTCCTCCCAAAATCAAAAGAAATATGCGAAATATGATGTTTCTGATTTGCTGAATTTCTACCCCCGTACTTCCCAATTTTCAAATTTCAATACGCAATGTATCCTTTTTAATGGTCGTTTTATAGGATTAAATTCTGAATTGCAAATAATATTGGGACATTAAACTTCAAAATCAAGCTAATGTGCGCTGATATCTAATCTTAATGTTGTTTGTGACTCCAAAAACTAATGTGCACTATTTAACGTGTGACCACTCGCCGTACTCCAAAATTAACTGATGTGTACAACCCACAGTGTAATCGCTATTTACAATAGATATTGATCTCCAAAATCAAGCTAATGTGTACTATCCAATATGTAATCGCAGTTCAGTGTAGACATTAAACTCCAAAATCAAGCTAATGTGCACCATTTAATGTGCAATCGCAGTTAAGTCAATGAACTCCAACATGAAGCTAATGTCTACTATCCAATGTGTAATCACAATTTACTGTAAACATTAAACTCCAAAATCAAGCTAATGTGTCCTCTCCAGCATGTGAACGTAATTTTACGTAGCCATTAAACTCCCGAAATTAAACTAATGTGCAGTGTCCAATGTGTAAAGACAATGGCTTTTAGAAAAGGTCAATTTGAAAATGTTATGTTTGCAAGACGGTTAAGAGATATTTGTTTCTGAACCATGGCCTCCCTATCACACTTGATTCACAATTATTTCTTGTAGTATGACGAAAAATTAAAATGCTTTACCTTCATATTCCAGTTTTAAGGATAAATCTTAGACATATTACTAAGTACAAACCAGCATCTTAATTCTGTAAATTTAAAATCCCGGGTCCAATGCTGACGTGCATTAACTCACTGGTACCATTTCCTTATTTGAATTGTTCAATTGGTCATGCAAAACAGACATCAGCATTTTCTATGTAAACGAATACCAAACCTAAAAACACAAGAAGTTCCTACATTGAAATCATATTCGTCACCATCAACAGTACCGTCAATACTGTGATATAGTTTAAATGCTAGATGAAGCGAAATGAGACGTCTCAACTCACAAACAATAACGCTAATATGAAATTCAAGCAGATTAAAAGCTAGGTAAAGAAATGTGCAATAGCTCAACTCACTAATTGTGACCTTCTCGCTCGATTGCCGAACATCTTGAATGGCCGTGGCGTTTTCATTTTTATCAGGAAAAGATGGTTGGATTTACTTCTAGAATAATTCTTGATGTTTTATAGCCTACTAAATCCATGTATGCAAAAAGCTTCGTACCCAGGAGATCCTTGAACTATGGTATAAGGAAAAAAAACAAACAAAACGAACAAAAGCCAACGAACAAAAAAACGACGACGTCGATTGACTGAATGCAAAGCTAAAGTAGGATGCAATCCAGTATTCTGAAACCAAATTGAGAACAAAGCCAGATATTTTAAGGCAAGAAAGAGGACACACACTGGTGTTAGTATTTGCTTTCTTATAGCATAAGCTCAAATTTTCCATTATGTCTTTTATTATTTAAGTCTTTGTGTTCTTTACCATATATGCCATTTTTATGTACTATTAATATCTCTTAAATCCCTTCATTTCGTCGCGTAACTGTTTTTGCAAGGACATTATTACCGACATTACTGCTTTTCTCTCGGAGCAACAAAAAAAATCTCAAGTAAATCAAATTTAACCTTTCGTAAACTTTGACTCGTCTATCTCAATGCCTTTTTCAGCAGCAGCTTCGCCGCCAGATTTTTCCAGAGTGGATAAACCCCCTTTACGCCCCATTTCGGAATATCCTTCATGTCCTAACTCTTCTGCCCGAGCTTGTCCACCCCTTGTGTCACCTTTGCTCCTTCTTGTAGCGTAAACATAAAATAAGCAGGAATGATCTTTATAAGAATGATTTTGACAATAGAAGAACAAAAAAACACTAGAATTAGTGTGAGCGGCTTTCAGTTACATTCATAAGAAATCAATTGATTTGACTTTGCATCTGTTTGTATTTCTATCGCATTTTTTTATTTCAAAACCTCCAAACATCGTTGCACACTAGTGCCTCCGAGTCCCAAAATAGACCAGAATTCTCGAAACATACTTCAAAGCATTACTTATACATATTCATGAAACCTTTGACGTTGTTGCAATAACTAATTTCATACCAATTTACTAGAAAAACCTAAATCTAACTCTTCATCTTACATAGAGTATTTAGCTATACAACATTCCTTCTTATCATCCCCTAACCAGAAAAAACTGATCAACATTTATAGCGAAACGGATCGAGATCTTAATAATATTTGAGGAAGATAAAAAAAAAAAAAAAACGAACAACTCCACCAGAAAATTCCAAAATTGAGATGTAAATGATTACGGGAAAAAAAAACAAAATCAATTTAGTTTTTTGCTAGCATTAAAATCCGATTTATTAACTATCAATGACGGGATAAAAAAAGTAAATAAATAAAAAACAAAAGAAAAAATAAAAAATAGCAAAAAATACAATCAATTTCACCTTCTGCCAGGTGAATTTGAGCTTCCAGCAATTTCCCTCCCGTGCCACCCTTCACTACCGTCTCTCCCTGCTTCACTTTTTCAACCAACTCCTGCCCACGGACACAATAGCATAAGACATAGCCAAAATCCTGTGAGCATAACATAGCCGAAATCAAATCAGTATACACAAAATATTATAAACATAACAAGTCAAAATCGTATATAAACATAGCATAGTGGAAATCATATCAATATATCGTAGCCAAAATCATATAAACATAACACGGTCAACATCATAGCATTTATTTGTCATCTGCGGAGAATAATAAATCATTACTAAAATTATCAGCCATCAAAATCAATCCATTTCATGCGCTTTTAGTTTTATTGTGATCATCCATCAATATGAAACAAAAAACTAAAGCTGGATAAAAGGTTGACGATAACATGCAAGTTCATCCAAGTTAAATAAATATAAATCCGGCAACGAAATGAAATAGCCAGCAAAATCGTGCAAGCAAAACACGTAACTCTAAAAGACTTCAAACCTATTTGGTTTTAATACCTCCCGCTCCTCCGGATCCTCTATCCTCTCTTTGATTTCCTCCACTACTTCGTGTTGTTGTCTTTTGCGCCATTTTTCAATTTTCTTACTTCAGTTACAAGTTTTTGTAATCTTCTTAATTTTAATTACAGCTAATTCTCCTGATTCCCTGCTGTAGTCCTAATATCTTTCAACTGATGCTGACTGTAAACTATTAAACAAATTCCTTGGCCTTGCTGATCGCTCACCCGTCCTCTTCTACACCTCTCACGAAAGATTAACAAGATTATAGCATTACACATAAAGAAAGGCGAAACAGAAAGCATTAGCCGACAGGTTCGAGTCCAAAATTGGCCAGACCAAATTTTCAGAAGGCAATACAGAAAACCAGTTTTGCCAGAAACCCTAAACAGGTCGACTACCGTACAATTTTCTCTACTGACAAGTGGCGCCAAAGCTAACAATATTTATAAAGACAGCGAAAAACCATGCAGACTGAGATCGCTTGCAAGACTGCGAGTTTCCATGCGGCTGTTGTGTTCTATGTTGGCTATCGTCCAAATAAACTGAAAGGAGGTGAAAAAATTGCCAAAACCCCAACCCTAACTCAATTAAATATCTACAAAAAACAACCCCGTAAGTCCCCCCAGCCCGGAGGAGCACGTTGAGGGAGTTCCGGAGCACGGCGACGATCCATAACCGCAACAGTCGATCGGAGGAGAATAGAAGCCTGCACTCGTTGTAGAGCCACAGATAAGCGTTGACGGTAAAAAGAAGTAAGGACCGAAGGAGGAGGGCTCCCAGGTCCTCGACGCTCGAAAGCACGTCGAGCACAAGTACGGAGAAACTCGTCCAGTGCAACACCCAAACAACCAAAGATCTCGACCGCCATCGGGATAAAGTCATCCATAGGGTCCCGGTGGGCATAATCACGCTCTTTCGCCTTAGCAGCATCACGAGCCGCCACCCCCAGATGTCGAGCCGCCTGACCAACAACTGTAGCTGAAGTAGGGTTCGCCAGAACAATATCACCGAAAATGCGACGGGCACCATCACGCAAAACAACATCGATCCGACGCGAGGGAATAATATGAGAAACCTCACGACGCACAGAAAAGCCCCCTTCTGAAGCAATAGTGGCAACGGTGTCTCGAATAGTGTCGTGCGCCTGGATCAAATCTCCCCCATGGGAGCAACGAAGCAAATGGACACCATCAGGCCCCAAGACACGACCACATGCACAAACAAGAGAGCCAAGTAAAGGAGGATGGGGGAGGCCGAGGCGAAACCGAAGGGCAGTGGTGAACTGAGGCTCACCCTAGCCCTTGGCCGAGGGTTAGGGTAAATAAACATGAAACATACACTAGAAAAGGTGTCGTTATATGCCTCACAAGGGTTTAGAGTTGGGGGGAGTAATAGATGTAGACAATAGATGAGGCAGGTTTAAGCAGCTTAAAATAGAATTACAATTGTCTCTTGGACATTTCCCTATCTAAATAAAGTTAGATTCTCCTACTACAATCTGAAATGTCTAATGTCTAATCTCTATGATCTCTGTGATCTCTCGGTACAATGTTTTTATATGTGAATAATACTAAACATCATTGTCTAAACAATTTGCTATCATGTGATATGATGTGTGAGAGAGATAGATATCTTCTTGTGGAATAATCACTATTTGTACATGTGTGCACTCCAATGCAATAATGAATGTGCACTCATATGGTCCACTAACTACACGCCAAAATATGCAATGTCAACCATCAATGGCCGCGCCCAAAGATGCGTCAGTATTTCCGCCAAAAATGTGTGTCGTGGAATCTCTTAATTTTGGACGATCTCGAACGATATTATGTACAGAAATCGGATCGCTGATATTGTACAGACGACAATATCATATCGTACGAAATCGAGTCACGATTCCACAACATCACTATTGGATATACTTACGCATTTTTGGGCGCAGCCTCCGACAGCTGACATTGCATATTTTGGCGTATAGCGATTGGACCACACGAGTGCACATTCATTATTGGATAAGAGTGCAAACATGTACAAATAGAGATCATTGCATAGGTAGAAATTTTATCTCTCTCACACATCATAGGATAGCAATTTCATTTAGACAATGGTGTTTTACATTATTTAGCACATTGTACAGAGAGATCACAGAACAAAAAGATCACAAAGATTAGACGAATAGTCATAAGAGAAGAATCCATCTTTTATTTAGATAGGAAAATGTCTAAGAGCCAATTGTAATTCTACTTTTTATAATTCCATTCAAAGTTGTTTAAACTTTGCCTGCTCTATTGTCTACATCTATTTCCACTCCCATCTCTTAACCCTTAGTGAGCCACATAACGGCATTACTTCCTAGAGTATATTCTAGGCTTATCAACCCTAACCTTCGGCCCAGGGCTAGAGTAAGCGCTTAAAATCAATAGGTTATAGGCCCACTTCGAGTGGTGCCCCGTGTGTCTTCAAAAGGTCCTTAAAATACAAGAGTCGAGTGCAGGCGAATCTGAGTAGTGAGTCCACAACGACATCACCATCGATAGCTGCGAAAGCTCCAAAGGCAACAAACGAAGAGCGATCAGAGTGGATTTTATCGGAAACCAAACCCTCAAACAGAAGACCAAACATTCTGTCTAAGAGAAGGATCATGAGAGACCATGTCAAAGATGCGACAAGGTCAAAGGGGATAAAGTAGATATCAAGAACGGCAGCAAAAAGCTTAGGAAGTGCGAAGGACGACCACAACTCAGTTATAAGCACGATCATGAGAGACCATGTCAAAGATGCGACAAGGTCAAAGGGGATAGAGAAGATATTAAGAACGGCAGCAAAAAGCTTAAGAAGTGCGAAAGACGACCACAACTCAGTCACAAGCACAGAGGAGCAGATCACACTTACATGGTCTAACAGAGGAGCAGATCACACTTACATGGTCTAACAGGACCGAGCTAACCATGAATGTCTTTCAAACATCCTATCAAGATAGAACATCCATCGAAAAAAACATCACTTATTTTTCACTTTAATAAACAAAGCAGAGAAAGCAAGCCTAAAATTCTTAGTGGCCACGCAAATCTGCTAAATAATCCTTTCACTACCGAAAGAATTTTTAGATGTTCTCACCTAGTTGGAGGAGCAGCATTCGGAACAGTGGGAGTGGAACGAAGTGGAGTGGGAGTGGAACGAAGTGGAGCAGATGCTACTGGAGATTGAATCTAGCACCACAAACGTGTACGAAGTCGACACAAACTCTGATGGCTCTTACAATTCACCTGCAAGTGGAACAAAAAGAGAAGACAGGGTCAGTAAGTCACATTCAGAAGACAATGACAGAAAAGAGAAGGCTCGCACCGAAAACAAGGAGGAGTCTAACTTTATGCAGGTACAAAGCTTGCACACAGACATTTGAGACAGTCAAGAAGGCAAGCAAGTCGAGCAAGGTAAATCAAAACCAAAACAAAAATCTCCAACAAAAAGAGGCAGCTGCGACCCAAACGCCTCAAAACAGATCACGAAAGATCTTAGAGGGATGGCTTACCAAACAATGGGTGTAGGAACTCGCCAAGGAGTTGCAAAGGGAGAGAAGATCGTCCACAGCAGCAAGGCCACGACGAATGACAGCACCAACCGAGTCAAACAGGCGCAGTCGAAGAATCTGTAGAACAGCAGCAGCAGAAACATACATCAGCACAGAACATATATTGATGGACAACAACCATAGGCATTCCAAAGAAAAATTGGAACGGCGAGCAGTCAGTCATTAAACAAGGAACAAAGAAGCAAATTTCATGCTCAGATCTAACCAACTATAGGTAGATCAAAACACTACAGGAGATAGGAGATCAGAAAAGTGGGAGGGACAAGGAAATAGGAGAGAGCGGGAAGAGAAACTCACAAGGGAATCGCGGAGAGATCAGCAATATACAGATCCATCAATTCTAAGAGTTGTAGAACGATCCGATCACTCACGCACCACCTCCGCATTCAGATTCCAGCAAAGAATCAAGCCTCACGAGCGGATCCGAACTCAACAAACTTTCACAAAGAAAGTCAAGCCAATGTAAGAAAAAGTTTAATGAGGGAACAGAAAAATCCGAGACAAACATTGGACAGGTAGATATTAGAGGCCAAGAGAGCAATTGCAGGTGTGGAGTTATATCCCAAAAGAAAAAGCGCAATGGAATCCCTAAATGCGAAGGTGTAAAGACTTACCGATCAATTGATAGTAAAGTTCGCGGAAGCGTGGGAACCATACAAAACAAATGTAGCCAAGAGGCTGCAGCAACCGGTCATGCGACTATGTTCAGGGGCAACATTAACCACGACAGAATTGTCAATGTGCAAATCATAAACCAACAAGGAGGACAAAAGCAAAATCTAGCCAAGGAGGTAACGCATGGGAAAAAATGGAGCGGCAAGGAGGGAATGAAAGGAGATAAGGTGCAATCATAAGATAGAGACCTCAACACATCTAGAAGCGAGACAGAAACAAAAGATGGAAGGATGCTCACCAAATCTATCAAAGTGGGAGCATAGAGAACACCATCACAAAAAGTATTGAGGACAAAGGGAGCAAAAAAGTCAAACTCTTACCAAAAATGGGGTTGTCGACAGAAGGTCCCATGAGTCTCGCACCAACGTCAGAAAACCGAAGCTCCCAATTCACCTCGTCACTCACCATCACGCACGCCATCTGTGGAAATGACCTAAGTTTCGAAGAGGACAGAGCTCCTGCAAAACCACGGAGACAAGTGTTAGAATTTCCCAAGATAGAAACTAACACACCATGGGGAAGTGTTTGATTAACCGAAGCTGTAACTAACACAAAAGATTTTTTTAGGCTGACAAACAGAGATGCAAATCTAAAGTAGCCATAGGAAAAGGAAAATCTGAATCTAAACATAAAACTGACAACTTAAGAATTACGGAGTTGAGCAGGACAAAGGAGGGGACAAGTGGTAACTTACCATCGAAGAAATCGAGAGAGAAAGTACCGAGATGGGAGCAGAACGCCGGAGCACTCACATCCTCCGCCGAGACCTCCAGCAAGGAAGACATCGCACGTCTTCAAGTCAGCAAAAACGATGAGAAATCTGCGAACAAAAGAGGAGAAAATAAGTTGGAAATTGTCATTAGAGGAGCCGGAGGAGAAAACACATTTGCTGGAAAGGAAGGAACTTTAGCAACACAAACCTCACCAAAACTCCAAGAAATGACACTAACACTCAGAACTCTTTTAGGCAAATAAAAAAATGCAGACAGAAATTGGACAACTTCAGCGGAACTCACCTAGACGGAGCCAAGAATCCGGCGACAGTGGGAACGCACAATGAGTCGAACGCACAATGAGCCGAACCCACAGGTCGAGTCCTATCCATCAAAAATTCAGGCCAAATCTGCACAAAGAAACAAGGTGTCAGAAATGCAGGCCAAAAAGGCTCCAAAGACTTACAAAGAGGTATTGCTAACCCCAAGCAGCAATACAGTAGGAAGTGGAAAGATTCAAGAGAGGGAGAAAGGAGACTTACCAAAATTTGGGAGGAAAAGTAGCCTAGCCGCATCTCCACCCCGAAGGATCCGGGCAGCGGCCGAAGTTCAGCCGGTCATGAAGCCCATAGAAAAGAAACTGCAAAGACGAATCACAGCGGAAGGCGTGAGTGGGTTAGAAGGAGTCCGAAAAGGAAAACTAACATCAGCGTTTTCATTGGGACCCTACAGGCAAAAAATGATTGCAGCAGCAGGAGAAAGCATGATATCATTCAAATCTCATTCAAAACGGCAGCAAAAGGAGAAATGGAGATCAGAAGCTTCACAATGGAACCTCATCAAGGAGCAAGAAAGTCGTTCTCACCTCAAGAATCCGGGAGACAAGTTAGGAGAAGCCTCAGGTCTCCGCCAGAGGAAGGACACCACATAGGATGCGCAGCAGAAGGCGTGGATGGTTGAAAGGGGAAGGAAATCCAAATCCCTAAATCCCATGGCAAATTCATTATTGAAGGATTAAGAGAGGAAAAGGGGGCAGACAGCTTAGAGGAAGAGAAAAACCTAAGTCAGTATGGACAGAAAGACACTCTAGGTCATGGCAGTCAAAGTGAGAGTGAGTGTCCGAGTTATGACATCCTAAGCTATGGCAGGAGAGAAGAGGACTTAGAAGAATCTAGAGAAGTAGGCTTCAAGAAAACTAATTTGAAACCTAATTGTACAGTGTACCATGAGCGCCTCCCACTAAGCGACAAAGATGGCGGTACAGGTACCTTTGAGAACATGCGACGATGGCGCGAACCAAAAGTACAGTCGCACAATTCAAGCGACGTAATCCCTGCCAAACGTTCGAGCATCGGACGATCAGAATTGGTCGAGCGATGACAATTTCATCACGCGACGCTTCGCGAACAACAAGTACGATCGCCCATTTCGAGCGACGTCATCGCGACCACAAATTTACATATCGAACGATGAAAAATGGTAGAGAGATAACAATGTGATCACGCGACTCAATGCGACGTCGAAATATGTTCACTTCGCGACACTGGAATCGACGGTTCAGGTTCACCAAGGATCACGCGAATTACTGAGTTCGTGGATCACACGAACGAAAGGGATAACACGTCATGCAATCCGATTAAGGAGTCAATAGCAAAGAACAAAGTCTCCAGCGGCCCAATTCCCATGTACAGCACACGGCTCATTTCAGTCAACGTACAACAAGACAAGATTTTTAGGACCACAGGTGGTCCCAACGGACAAAAATATTACGCGAAGCAAAATCTAGGTACTAACGAAATCGCAGATTTTGCAGGGTACAGAATGTACGGAGAATACTATGCAGGTACAGTACACCGCGAATCGTAATTAGAGTAATGAAAAAATTAGAGTACAAAAACCAAAAAGCAAAATAACGCTAATTTATGTGATAGAGCTGTTTCAACTATGAAGTTTACTCTAATATATTTAAGTACTCTAATTTGGCACGCTAAAATACTCTAATTTGGCACCGTGAATCGCTATTAGCGTTTAGAAATAGATAGCGTTATGAAACAAATAGCGTTATTAACGCTATTTGGGAATTTTGGGGGTTTTAAAGGAAATCATTTACTCTAATTTGTTTTTTTAAAGGGTTTTTATTAATACTATTTGAGAATTTGGGTAAAAAAACAGGGTACCGCAATTAGAGTCATTGACGCTAATAGCGATTCACGGTGTACTGTAAATAAGGTATTCGTACAGAATTTGGCAAAACGTACAGTTTATCGTCACTGTGACGTTTGCACTACGCGGTTTGTTAAAACGCAGTTACATGATAATGGCCTGTATTAAATCATTATTTGTACTTTTTTACTTAATAAAGTACAATTTTGCACGGTCGGAGGTCATCCGTACTCCACACTATTTAAAACGAACCTATATTATAATTAAAAACGCTAATTAAACTTTACCTTAAATATAATAATGAAAAAATTAGAATCATTTACTGTATTTCATGTGATAGAGTCGAAATTTGAGCGACCGAATTAGAGTAATTTACTCTAATCACGGTTCGCGGTGTACCATCGAAGCGCCAAGCAATTACCGATTCGACGAAATCGAGGGGCGCGGCGAATATCGACACGAGCTCGAGTGGGAGTGTTGATTTTAGACGATCTCGACCGATATTATGTACCGAAATCGGATCGCCGATATTGTACGGATGGCAGGATCAAATCGTACGAAATCGAGTGACGATTCCACGACATACACTGGCGGAAATACTAACGCATTTTTGGGTGCGGCCACCGACGGCTGACATTGCATATTTTGGCGTGTTGCGATTGGACCGCACGAGTGCGCATTCATCTTTGGATAGGTGTGCACACATGTACAACTAGAGATCATTGCATAGATAGAGATTTTATCTCTGTCACACATCACAGAATAACAATTTCGTTTAAGTAATGGTGTTTTACATTATTTAGCAAGCACATTGTAAAAAGAGATCATAGAATAGAAAGATCATAGAGATTAGACGAATAGTCATAAGAGGAGAATCCAGCTTATTTAGATAGGGAAATGTCCAAGAGACAATTGTAATTTCTACTTTTTATAATTCCATTCAAAGCTGTTTAAACCTGCCTGCTCTATTGTCTACATCTATTTCCACTCCCATCTCTAAACCCTTTGTGAGCCACATAACGACATTACTTCTTAGTGTATACTCTAGGCTTATCTACCCTAACCCTCGGCCAAGGGCTAGGTACGCCAAAAATCTATAGAATCGTCCCTCGATTCCGTACAATTCAATCCTACTGTCCGTACAATATCGGTGATTCGATTTCCGTATATAATACCGGTCGATATCGTCTAAAACCAACACTCTCATTACAGATTAACAAGATTAGAGCATTAAACATAAAGAGAGACGAAACAAAAAAGCTGTAGCTGACAAATTTGAGTCTAAAATTGGCCAGACCAAATCGCCAAAAGGCAACACAAAAAACCAGTTTTGCCAAAAACCTAAACTGGTAGACTACCATACAATTTCTCTACTGACAAGTGGCGCCAAAGCTAACAATACTTATAAAAACAGCGAAAAACCATGCAAACTCAGATATCTTGCAAAACTGCAAGTTTCCATGCAGATGTAGTTTACCAGAAATCCTATAGGTACGGAAAATGATACGGTTGAGTTCTTTGTTGGCAAACTTCCACATCAACTGAAAGAAGGTGAAAAATTTGCGTCGTGGTTTTCCTTAATAGATGTACACCGTGAATCGTAATTAGCGTTTATATTTTTTCGCCACTGAAAACATCTTTTCTCCGTACACATTTGTCCGATTTTCAATTTAAGACCGCCATTCGTAAATTGAGAATATAACCTTTCAATCGCAACCGTCAGATCCACAATCCGACATCTGTGTACGGAGTGAAGATGTTTTAAGAGCAATTAAGATTCACGGTGTACTACAATGAACATACATGTACATACATGTACATACATTTGAACTGAGATGTATCGGATATCGGTCGGAATATTGACAGCCAAGGCTTGTTGAACAACCCTAGTTCTAATAGGCCAAAGTTGGAACCTAAGATACCACACTATTTCTACACTCAATCCCTTTTTCGCTTTTCATCCCCAAAAAAATTCCATCTTTCTCTGTTTTTTCTCGCACAATAATTGAAAGTTGCTTACGATTAGTGAATGAAGCAATCAATTTTTTTTTGTCTTAAATTTGTAAATAGCTAAACTGCCGTATTAATTCACTTGTAAAAATCCAAAAATATATATGTTTTCTTTTATTGCAAAAAAGTTAAAAAACTTTATTGTGCAAAGGGCAAAGGTATACGCTTTTGTATCCATGAGAAATAACTAGCTGTTTATAAATATGATATGTGTGTGTTTGAAACCCAAAAACTAAGTAAATAAACTAAGTAAAATATTCAGATTTTCCTTTACTGGAGTATATTATATTAGGCTGTATATTATATTAGGCTGTATAGGCTGGGCTGGGTGCTTTCAAATAAAAACTTCGATGGACTCGAAACATATGAACATAAATATATTTCATGTGATTTTGGCAATGGCGACTCATAAGAGTAGCGTTTTAACTTTTCCACCAATGGTGACTCTTTAAGACTACACAATGTATCGCTATTAGTGTTAACCCTAATAGCGACACACGGTGTAGTGTTCAAACTTTTCCATAGCTATTAGGAAACGTTTATGAAGTGACTTGTAATAATTACTTGATACCGTTATGAAATTGAACTGATAATTCTTCAACCAAAGTAGGCGACAACATACGAAACGCAGCTTAAAAAGAATCAAAAACTCAAGAAAGGCCATCACATTTAAATCAATTCATCACAATCATTATATCTTAATAAATTAGATGGATATTAGACAAGGCCTGCTATATGGAAGGATCGATAAAAAACTCTGATCACACTTACAAACACTTGTAGCAGCAGAGCATTCAAAATATAAAATATTACATCAACATTGAAGAGACATTTCAAAAAATTCTCACATTAATAAAAAAACTGAAATTACAATTTCTTCTCTATCTCTTCTATTACTTAATATAATCCTCCAATTTATCATTGATTAATTAACACAGAGTCATGGTGTACCCTTAAATAAAATACCAGCCATGGCGTGACACGTGTGAGCGTGCGGCGTGAAGAAGCCTCCAGAAATCTGCCACTTGTTCGCAGATTAAGCTAGAATAATCTAAATTTCACTAAGGGCTGAAACATAGCAAAATGACAAGCTAAGACGAAAGTACTAGACAAAGCTATAAGTACTATCGTACTATATTAGACGTACGAAAATCTAGACGCGAAACGAAACAACAAATATATTTCGCGAAACAACTAGAACTTTATCTAAATACACGTAACTGTACTTTCGGTACATTCTAGAAAGTACAGTTTTTCTTTCGCGAAATCAAACTGATTCCGCGTGCGTACGATTCTTTCAATGAATCGTAACATTCCCCCTCTTCATTGAAGAATCGTCTACGTCACAATAACCCTAGTTTAGGTCTTCCTCTTAAAAGCACATCAAACGTCGCCGCCTTAGTAAGCATATCGGCAGCTTCCTCAAGTGTCGATACATACAAAAATTCCACTTCTTTTGCCGCTACCAAATCTCGTACAAAATGCCATTGAATTCGTATATGTTTAGTGCGTTTGTGAAAAACGGGATTTTTCACAAGTGCCATCGAACTCATACTATCCGTAAAAATTTGTAAGCATCCAATCGACAATCCAAGTTCGCTTAATAATTTTTTTATCCATATTGATGCTTTGCTAGCGTAGCACGCCGCCATATACTCGGCCTCCGTTGAACTTAGTGCCACGGTTGGTTGCAAATGCGAACTCCACGAAGTCGCCGCTCCACCAAACACAAACGCATATCCGGACGTTAATTTTCCACAATTGACTTATACTCCTTCTCCTATGCCGATTTTCACTTTGTTTCCCAATCACACGAGTTTTTTGCCTCCGCGTATGATTAAGGATCACCGGCCAAATTCTCGCACATTAATTGCTATAAAAGGAATTCCGTCTCCTTCGCATCGAAGACGTAATAATGGGAATTAGAATTTTCTCCACCAATTTTGTCATAAGAATGCCGATTTGGTTTATTTCCTCTATTCTCTCGATTTCTCCGTCTAAGGACCGAAACTTGTTCTACAATCTTCTCCTCCTCGTCCATATTCGATTTTGAACTCGAAGATTTTTGACTTTCCGTCGACATTTTGGAATTTCGGCTCACATTACTCCGACATCAATGTCAATGTCCAATTTCTCCGAACTCGAATCAGCATTTGATTTTCCTTTCTTGATGTTGACAACGGATTCCGGTTACTCATCCGAGTCCGAGTCCTCAATTTCCGGGAAATTAGCAACATCGTATACCTCATAAAAATCAAGTTTCTTCTTCAATTCCGCCGATTTTTCAATAACCGATTTTAAGTCTTCATGAAAATTAACATTTCGGGATCCTTCCACAATACCACGAACCGGATCGTATACATGATAAAGATTTCCTTTTGTAATATAGCCCACGAAAATTCCAGGCCAACTTCTCGCCGCAAACTTGTCTTTCCTTTTCACTTGATCCACATACTCCGTAGCACGACATCCCCAAATTCGGAGATGATGGAGAGCCGGTTTTCGTCCATAAAGTAATTCGAATGGTGTTTTATCACCGGAAACCGACGTAAGTCTCCGATTACAAATGTAATTAGCCGTGAGGATAACATCTTCCCATAATGAGATACTTTGACCGGCCGAATGCACCATCGCCCTCACCATTTCTTGTAAAGTCCTATTTTTCCTTTCGGCTACTCCATTTGATTCCGGAGAATAAGGTGAAGTAAATTGTTGGGTAATACCTTTCTCCTTACAATACCCCTCAAATGCGATAAATTCGCCTCCATTATCCGAACGAATGGCTTTCAACTTCCGTTCGCATTGTCTTTCGGCAAATGCATGCCACTCAATAAAAGTTTGAAGAGCATCCGATTTCCTCTTCAATAATCGAACCCACGAAAATCTTGAATAATCATCAACGATGACCATAATATATTGATTTCCTCCAAGACTCTCCGGCTTAATTTGTCCACATAGATCGACGTGTACAAGCTCCAATGGATGTTGAGCCCGAAATTTCACATCCTTAGTTGGATGTGGTTTCCAAATTTGTTGTCCTTGGCTACATCCATCGCATCCATTTACTTTTTCACCGGTAGCAAGATCCAATCCTCTCACACATGCCGTTTTTATCATTCTCCTCAAATTCCTTTCGGTTGTATGACACATCCGATGGTGCCATAACGTTAAATCTTCCTTTAATTCCGAGATTTGGTTTAGAATGCCCGTGGAAGAAGCATTCTTCCTCAGTCGCTTCCATAAAAGTCGACTATGCATCGAATTGGTGACTTCGCCTTTGCCGATTAATTTGTCGTCGGCGCGGTATATGCGAATCAACGAATCACCTCTAGCGACTACACTTCCACCGGCACGCTGAATTTGAGGTACGCTTAATTGATTCATTGAACCATCCGGAATATATAGGACGTTCAATAAATGTGCTTCCGATATCGTTTCATTTCCAAAGCGGTCCCACATAGGTAAATTCGATCGAATGGTACCTACGGTACCAACCGTAATTGTTTGTCCACTTGCTACCGTAATTAATTTTGGTACGGTAAGTGAATGCATGTCGTCAAACAATGTAGCGTCCGTACACACGTGTTGAGACGCTTCCGTGTCAATTATCTACTCCTTTTCGCGTGCGTCACTTGGTTCACTTAATGAATCAATAGAGAGATGAAGACAAGTGAACGTTTGTCCACCTTCGCCTCCTTCGTAATTTCCCAAGTCAACCAAATTTCCATGGCTTCCACCATGACCGCCATAGCGTCCACAACCACGACCACTATCACGTCCGCGACCGCGACCATCAAAACTGCGACCGCCTCTTACTCCTCTGCTACTAAATTTAGAGTAGCATTGTTGGCTCGTGTGGCCTAATTTCCCACAATTGAAGCATTCTCTCTCTTTTTCCGTACACGAAGCCGAAAAATGACCGGGCCGGGTGCAACGGAAATACAAGACGTTGCTACTATCATTTTGGGCGGACCGAGATTTTAGATTTCCACCCCTATCAAGCCATTTTCCACGACCTCTCGAATCTCCTCCTTTTCCACCACTTTTTCCACGGAAATAATGTAAGTTCGCGAATTCGGGAGCGGTCACATTCAAGGATCCAACGCCCAAAGATCCTTTTGAGGAAATGATACGATTACTCTCCGCCATCTTCAAATAATTCACAATAAATTCGTAAGTATTATTTTCCCTCGCAAGTAAAATCTCCTTGATGTGGATCCATTTATCTGGTAACGCATTCAAAAATCCGGTTACTTTGTCCTCCTGCGTGATCACTCTCCCATTGTTAAGAAGTTGCTCCACAATAATATTAAATCTCTTCACGGCATCGTCAAAAGATTCGTTGGATTTCATTTTAAATTGCATGAAATCGGAAAACATATATTGCCCCTTGTTTTGGATTCCCCTCTCAAATTGGGATTCCAACGCCTTCCAACATCCGTGTGCGGTGGCTATGCGTGAGGAAATGATCATGCACGGAAACTGAACACGTTTGCATCAATTTGGTGATAGCCGCAAGATTCTTTCGCCTCCACAAACGAAGAGTCTTAGTATCTCCAACCGGCATTTTCTCCTCTCCATTGACAACCTTCCAAATGCCTCTCAAAATCAATTGAGCTCGAATATATTTCTTCCACGAAGGATAATTCGATTCATTGAATACGACGGTCTTTCCGAGCATCTGAAACATTTCCACTCCTCCTTGACTATCTTCTTCTTAATCGGAATCGTCATCAAGCTTAAATTTCCCCCTCTTATCTTTCAATTTTTTTGCCTCCTCATCACTATCATTGGAATCTCCTCCATCCGGATTGGGATCCGGATCACCGTGAGTTAATTCATCGAACCTCCTATCCACGGCCGAGAAATTCTCATCAATCTGACGCATAAAACTCTCCAAATACTCTCGCATTTGATTGTCGGACATCGAGCCACCGACACCTCTATTTTGATCGAACGAATCCGTGGGGAATGATGACTCAAATGCGGCTCCGGTAAAACTGAACTCTTTCTCTTCTTTAGGAGGATCCTCGGGAGTCGGCAAATTTTCCCAAAAGTTAGAAACAGGGGTAGCTGAAGAGGAGGGAGTGAAAGGGGACTTCTTTTTGTTCCTTCCACCCATAACCAAAGGAAATACTACAATGGAGCTCTACCCGCTCCGATACCAAATGAAAGGATCGATAAAAAACTCTGAGCTCACTTACAAACACTTATAGCAGCAGAAGCATTCAGAATATAAAACATTACATCAACATTGAAGAGACATTTCAAAAAATTCTCACATTAATAAAAAAAACTGAAATTACAATTTCTTCTCTATCTCTTCTATTACTCCATATAATCCTCCAATTTATCATTGATTAATTAACACACAGTCATGGTGTCCGTTAAATATAATATCAGCCATGGCGTGACACGTGTGATTGTGCGCCGTCAAGAAGCCTCCAGAAATCTGCCACCTGTAATCTAGAATACTCTAAATTTCTCTAAGGGCTGAAACATAGCAAAACGACAAGCTAAGACGAAAGTACTAGACAAAGCTAGAAGTACTATCGTACTATATTAAACGTACGACAATCTAGGCGCGAAACGAAACAACAAATATATTTCGCGAAACAACTAGAACTTTATCTAAATACACGTAACTGTACTTTCGGTACATTCTATAAAGTACAGTTTTTCTTTCGCGAAATCAAACTGATTCCGCGTGCGTACGATTCTTTCAATGAATCGTAACACTATACACGTGGCAACGTGAACGGTTATGTACTACACGTATGCATTAATTTACATGTCCGAGTATTTAGAAAGGATGGGACGCTAATGGACTCAAAATGGAAAATTTTAAATGTGAAGAAATTTGAGACTAAATGAATTTGCCAATTGTCACTTTTCATAGAGTCTCGAAGTGTTTCTTTTTTTGATGGCCATTAGGAAACATTTATGGTGTAAGAGTGTGGACCAGTTCATAGTTTTGAAATTGAAATTATCGACTCATCAATCAACATTTTCAAGCCCAAGCTTTGCAAAAAGGAACCAAAAAACACGAGATCATTTGATTGAAACCATATTCACCAAGATCAACATTACCAAATACTACATAAAGAAAATAAGAAACATAATAACTCGCCAATTTCAACTCGTCCATGAAATTAAAGCAGATTAAAAGCTAGACAAAGAAAGCATGCAATATTCCAAACTCACCGATTCTAACCTCCAATATATTCGCTCAACTGTCAAACATCCTTTCAGGCATGTCATTTTCCTTCCTATCATCAGAGAGGGCTTTATTGTAGTTCATAAGATAAATCTATACAATAATTTCAGGCTTGTTCCTAATAAAAAGGCTAAAAATCAACTCAGTGTACGGCAAAATCAACAGACGAATTTAACAACAATATCGACTGACTGAATGCATAACAGAAGTAAGATGCACTCTAATTTCTGAAAGTAAAATGAGAGTAAAGCCAAAAAACAAAGGAAAAAAAACACACACAAAACACACACTGGTACTTACTTTCTATTACATAGAGCAAAAAATTCCCCTTTAGGGATTTGTTTAAGGCTCATGACAATTCTGTTATTTATTCAGAATAGAAATGCTATTTTATGTACAACTTACGGCTCTCGTGCCAAACTCAACCCATCCCTTCATTTCCTCTCCGAACTATTCTTGCAAGGACATTTTTACCGACACTACTGCTTTTACCACGGAGCAGTGAGAAATTTCTCTATTGAATCAAATTTAACTTTTCGTAAACTTGGACTCGTCTATCTCAATGCCCTTCTCAGCGGCAGCGTCGCCCCCAGATTTTTCCATAGTGGATAAACCCCCTTTACGCCCCATTTCGGAATATCCTTCATGTCCGAGTTCTTCTGCGCGAGCGTGCCCACCTTTGCTCCTTCCTAAAGAAACAAAGGAAAAAAAAAACAGAAAATTTTAACTTCAGATTTCTCAATTTTGCTGATTCTTGAAAGGAATGAAAAGGAAAAGAAAAATATATATATTTGCCTCTGCCTCCTAAAATAAACTCAAATTCTCAAAACATACTTCAAAGCACTAAAATACTATGTATTTATAAAATTTATGAGGTTGTTGCAATAACAAATTTCATACCAGTCTACTTGGGAAAAACAAAAAACAAAAGAACGAAAAAATGAAAAAATAATCAAAAATGAAAAAAACAGTCAGTTTTCACCTTCTGCCAGGTGAATCTGAGCATCCAGTGATTTCCCTCCCGTGCCACCCTTCACCACTGTCTCTCCCTGCTTCACTCTATCCTCCAACTCCTGCCCTCCGCCACGATAGGAAATGTGAAAAAAAAATAAAAAATGTTATGGTATGTTATGTTTTTTTTTGTGGAAAACTGTATGAGCATAGTGTAGCCAAAAATCATACAAACATAATATAGTCAAAGCCATATAAACGTAACATAGCCAAAATCATATAAACATAGCACAGCCAATTTTTTATAAACATACATAATACATAATAAGCATACATAACGAATCACATAATTTTCCCTATGCATACATGATTTCTTTTTAGCCTTCTAAATATCTGCAAAGTCATAAGAATATTCGTTCTGTGAAATTATCATATGAAAAGTGGATAATTTTTAATATGAAGAGCAGGTCTTGTTACAAATGGTTTAAACCAGATTTACTGTGGCTGGCGTCATCATCTTTATGTGCTTTGACAACCGGATTTATTGTGGCTCGTGTCAACATCTTTATATTTTTTTTCAACATCTTTGTATTTTTTTAAACTCATTCTGTCACCTGACGCTCTTCTGGATCCTGAACTTTTTCCTTGACCTCGTCCAAAGCCTCCTGCGTGGCCGTCTTTTGCGCCATCTTGAATTAAAGTTTCAAAGTATATTCTCTCACAAAATCCCGTGCAAGAAATATTCCTGTAGACTTATTTACGCCAGGAAATTTATATATGTCTCCTAGTTTTCAACCTGAAACGGCTGGAAAGTTACGAAGAAAGATGAGTACTTATAGGATGGTTTTCCGGCAATCTGTGAATTTCCATGTCACTCTTTACAGACCAGAAATGCATGCAAATTCCTACCCGCCGTCGGCAAGAAAACTCATTTGCTAATTTAGTATCGGTTCGTTTTCAGTAATATACTGGACATTTGGGCAGGCGGACGGAGGAAGTAAAGTACTCGTTCTAAACTGTGACAGCGGCCCAAGTTACTGTAGCTTGGCGAAATTAATTTACTCACCAATGCTTATTGGCACGCCGTCCGATTATCACCTTTGTTACCGGTTTAGATGATCGTGAACACTGATATGACCAGTGGTTTAAACATGTAGCGCCTAGGGAATTATTTATTTTTTACAAGTGTTGTTCGTAACTTCATAAGGACCTAAGAACCTTTAAAAACCATTTTGAGCCAATGGTGGGACGCCACCGTAAAAGTAAATTTCACCGGTATCCAAAATCAGAAAATCTGCCGCATAGATTCAGCTGTCATATGTGAGTTTGAAACCGTGGACCATTCACGTCTGTTAGCGCATACCATACATTGCAAAAGTTGCCTAAATGTCAAACATTGATGCATGGACTGCCGCGTAGGATTACAGCTTAAAACGTGTTCAATATTCCTTCTTTTTGAAAAAACGTCCAACAAATCACGTGCTTTTCCTACTTTCCATGAGCGACTCCCATTTAACGCTTCATGAAACAGCCAAGTGTCAGCTCTTTGTTTTTCATGCCACGTAACAAACTCTATGCACCATTTTTGCCACGTTGCAGCTGCCACGTCAGGATAATTCTTACCAAGCTCAAACGCCAATTTTGTTTGGGCAAATTTGGGTGCTGCTGCTATGTGCTGCTGATCCTACTGGAAACACGGAATCTCTTTCCGTCAACTTTTTGCTGTAAGTTACGAGAACAGATTAATATATAAGCGAGGCGTATTACAATGGCGGCTATTAGGGCCCTTCTTCGAGTTGACAGGTGAAGACTTCTGAGCTGGCTAATCTGCCTGCATATGTGGTGTTTAAAATTAGTGAGCAGGCTGTTTTTACAGAAACTCGGTATCTGCGGTAAAAAAGCGTTGTTTTTTTTCCTGTTTTTTTTTATTTGTTCATTCCGTATTTGATGTCAAGTTTTTTAACTAAAAGCAAAGCTTAACATTAACAAGCTGAATTACAGTTTTTCTTTTTTGTTGATACATGACTGTGGTTTGCTGTTTGTCTCTCCATTAGTTTTAGTGTTTACTTTTGTCTCAAATTTCCGCAATGATTTTATCACATCATTTGTTTTGTGCTTATTGCCTACTGGATGCTTTCTTTGCAGCCAAATATGGCACAAATCGCATACCAAAACCGACAGTGGCAGCATTAAGAGAAACATGTACTTTTTCAGCATTAAAAGAAACATGTTTCCTACGTTTTGTCAAACTTGCAGGAGGATTGCACTTACAGATTTTGGAAGGTTTCCAGCAGCGACAAGCTCCTTGTTAGCATCTGATCCTTTTAAGGTAATTGAGAAATCTATTATATTATCAAATTAGTATTCATTCTTTCATAATATAAATTATAGGATGTTAATGTTGAAAGGTAACTGTAATATTCTGAAACAGTTCAATGAGTTTTGAAAGATAATTAGTTGGAGAGAAGTTTGTGCAAGATAATTATTGGTGATGGGCCGTATTATTTGGGGCCATTCTATTTGTTGGTTGGGGCCATGTTGTTGTTGTTTGTTGAGTTGGTGGTGTGCTGAGATATCAGTAACTTTCTGCATTTTCCCTTATAGAATTCCTGCAATTTAATACTAAAGCGCCCCTCTTTGTTTTTGCACCTTGTTCTATTGATCCTTCTTAGCACCCTATTGTATTTTCGGCAAATTTGGCAGCAGAACTTTTGACTGAAAGTTTAACTTTTTTCGTGTTTGATAAACTATTCCGAGTGTTGTAAGAGGAAATACTTTCTTTGCAAATATTTTCCTCGAATGTCTGAGGGAATGCCATTCTCTTGTAAAAATTGTTGACATGAACAAACTGCGTGGCATATACGATGCATCTCTATGCCAGCTAGTTCTTTTCTCTGTAAGGGCTGTTCTATAGCGGTAAAGGTAAAGTGACATCTATTTTTTTTGAATAATCTAGCTTTTGGATATAGATTTGTTTCTTTCCTGTAAGCGTCCTTTGGATGTGGATCAAAAGCATCGGTTGAACAACTTATATTCTGTGGAGAATATATAAGAGACGAAATTGGATGTTCAACTCATGTATGAGTCTATCCCTCTCCCTCTCCCTCTCCCTCTTCCTTCCCTCCCTGTCACAGGCAAGAAATATGGCAACCAATGCTGGATCTAAGGCAGATATGGAAGAGGCTTATGGTGATGACTATGCCACACGGTCATCTGAAGAAGGCATGGGTCAGAGATATGGAGATTCTGTCGAAGGAGGGGATAGTATGCAACAAAAGCGAGAATCACAGCCTTCTGACCCAGCAGCCACTGAAACTAAAGAAGCTTACACTACCGATATGACCGACTCGTATGGAGAGGCATACGCCACTCGTTCGTCTGATGAGGGATTTGGACAAATCTATGGAGAAGCAGTTGTGGGTGGTGCAGTGGGACGGTAAGCACCTGAAGATTATTTTGCACTACGTATTTGAGTTTGCAATTTTCGTTTTGTGAGTTAATTCTTTTAATTCAGTATGGATGTGATATAGGAAGAGTTTTGGAAACGAATCAAGCTGTTCTGACGTTTCAAGTTAAGCATTGTCTTAATTATGAAGGCCAGAGGGTGATTGATTCAATTAATTATAGATGCATCCATTATTTTTTGAACCCTCAAGTCTTTTGTCTTTTGCCACGCCATTGTTTTTTTTGTTTTTTCTGCAGTGTTGGCAATGCTCCAGCAGAGTGGGCCGAAAATGCACACAAAGTGGATAATGTGAATGAATTCCCGCGGGCACCCGAGTATGAGAGGGAGGAGCAAGGGGAGCCTGTGGCACAGAAGGAATCTGGTCGACATGCTGAAAATCATAATGCCCATAATTCTGCAAAACAGGATACTTCGAGTCAGACAGGAATGTCAACCTAAAAAAAGGAAGCTCTGAGAATAATGAGATTGGGTTACAATATGAGCCTCTCTCATTAGATTGGCAAAAATGTTTCAATTGGGGTATCTTGAGCTTGCCAACATCGACATGTTTTTGCCGAATGTTTTGGAAACATGAAAGAACGGATAACCAGTAGATGTACCCTGGCCTAACAACAGCAATTGTTGGGGCTGGGTTTTTTTTCGAGTTTTTTCTTTGTTCAAAGAGCTTCTTGCAGCTTTTTATGAGCCTTTGTACCATAAATAAGAAAACGAAAGATGTTTGTAAATGAAACTCTCTTGTAAGACGCCGCTACATTTTGTTTCTCGACCAGCTTCTTTTTGGTGGGATTAATGATGTCAGTGATTTGACTTTCTGCATATTTTTGCAAGTTGTGTCATGAAAAGGTTCTGTTTGTTAACTTCCATTTCTGCCTTCAAGAATTGAACAACAATGGGAAGTTTGTCTTAGAAATTACAATTGATTGAGAATAATTCAAATAATCGTCATGAACACAATAGCTGTTTGGAGAAAAACATGCCCTGAGAAAATTAGCGCACGTCATAGCCATACGGCTTTGTGTCACGAAAATTAAAAAATGGCCTATCCTTTCGATACTGCTCCTTTCCCCCTTTTCAATAGCACTCCTTGTGCTGCTCAATGAACTCAGCAATCTTCCATCGAGACTGAACTGTAAATCTATTGGTCTCAGTATCTTAATGTAAATCTATTGGTCTCAGTATCTTAATGTAAATCTACTGGCCTCAGTATCTTAATGTAAATCTATTGGTCTCAATATCTTAATGTAAATCTATTGGTCTCAGTATCTTAATGTAAATCTATTGGTCTCAGTATCTTAATGTAAATCTATTGGTCTCAGTATCTTAATGTAAATCTATTGGTCTCAGTATCTTAATGTAAATCTATTGGTCTCAGTATCTTATTACAGCTAGGTGTTTTAGGTTTCAACTGTGTCTTAGGTCCGTTAAGACATATTGAAAGTGCTCGATGAAAGCCCAAAGTTGTTTGCTTTATGTCGTTATTCTTTAACGAAAATTTGGGTTCGATTGTATATTACGTTTTTTTGTGTTGAATAGGTCAGCATCAAAACGGTTCATGGTGTTATAGTTTGTAACTTGGATAATGTTGTGCATAGGTGGATCTCGAGTGAACTTTTATGTTTCAAACTTTATTTTCGTGATATTCCCCAGTATCTTGTCTAAGAAGGTCATTTCTATTTCACTAGGGAGAATTTATCCCCAGTTTTTTAATTACACTGAGCAGCTCCTGTCGATATTTAGCTCCCACCACTCTGCGTTGCGCTATCCAATAGTTTGATATTGTGCTTCAGATTTTGGTAGTACCAAATGGTGGTCAACGTTTCTTCACCAGTCCAATACAATATATCCTCTTATTTAAGAAAAGAATGATATGCCCTTATAGCAGAGAAAGGTACCTGAATCCGCCGGTCAGTATTACCTCCAAGACCTTCGGAGAGTATTGGCAAGATTCTTTGTAATGTTGTTTTTCGTATAAAAACAAAATAGGTGGTACGGTTTGGTACGGATATTCGCGGATTTTTGCAAACTACCTCACTTTTCGGCTGATGGAACGTTACCCTAAGGGTAACTTTCCATCAAGCAAAAAATGGGGTCGCTATTTTTCTCCCTGCCCGTCACATGCATGTACGGAAAAGACAAGCATGTACGGATAAAATTTGCAAGGTCTCAGTCTCTTGGACCTCCACTTTCATTCATGGGTCCTTTGCATAATTTTGTGCCGTCGTCGCCTCTCCCCTCTCTCTCTCACACTATTACTTTTATCTCACACTTTTTAGAATGAGGCACGACAAAACTTGTATGAAATGAAAGATATTTGAAAAATAATTCTTTTGACACTTTTACGATATTTTATGGAAAATAGAGCTAAAAAAGTTGAGAAAATTAAATCGTATCCATGGCCGAAAATTCCTTGAATCGACGCATAAGTGAGCGACCACAATGTTAAGCAAAACCCTAAACATCCGCCATGTCACAAAATTACAAAATGTAGACGCCTACAACTATCGTTGTTTTTTACATCACCAATTTCGAGTCGCCGTCGGCCACAAGTTGTACCTTTACAACCGCCACATGTCAAAGTTCCTACTTCATTTTTTCACATAGGACGCTTTTCAAAGTAGTACTAACACTTCACTACAAATTCAAAATTTTTTCAAAGTATCGCTTACATAGACGATCAAATGTGCACAACCAAGTACAGTACAGCGATAATACATGAACGTACAAATGGTACATTCATGGACATTTGTAATTTTGTACCAACTTTCATTTTGCAACGGTTTTAGTGGCCGTCGGTACGACGACATATACAAGAACGTTCAGATTGTACATTAGCGTGACGCTATTAGATATTTTAATCGGCGTCCACCCGTACAGATACGCAGTTGCGATTTTGTCCTTTTCAAAACTTTCCTTATTCCCGGGTGACGCAACAAGATCCTACGTGTTACCAATCGCAATCTAACACGTAAGCAATTTTTGCTTCACTAACACGACCTGATGGAAAGGTGTTACAAATATTACTGCCAATAAACGTGACCGTACGATAACTGGGAACGCCTGATGGAAGGTTACCCTGATTCGGCGCCCCTCTTTTTTTCCGAAATACAATCAATAATTCTATTTTTTCCTTTACGCCTTTTAGGGTTATTTTTTTAATTAGTGTTAATAACGGAAGTATACTGCGATGTTTATAGTGTAGTGTACGGAAAGGGTTTGTCCGTACCAAAATGTACTTTTTGAAATAAAAATGTACAAAAAGTCATTTAATGTAATTTCGCACGCATGTGGATGTGCACTGGGAAAAGAGAAACAAACTCGAATATTCAGATTCTGGCGTACGAATTGTCAAGTTTTGTACGGAGACATACATTGAAGTAGACATCAAGACGGCGGGCATTTATTATTCGAAAAAACCCAAATTGGAGTTAGTGATTAATTAGTATATATGTTTTTTTTTATTTTGTTTTCCTAATTAGCGTTAATAACACTAATTTATTTTTTACTCTATTTATTCCTTTAGGGCGTATCCCCATGTGTTCAAGTAAGGGTTTTTTTTCGTCTTTTTCACATAAAACGGGACTTGCAACGAGAAAATGTTACGCCGTACGAAAAATGGGCAAAAACACAAGTACATTTTGCGTCATTTTGGAACTTGGAAGGTACACAAATTTGGCGTTATAATCATCGCGACCCACTTCCAGCTCATCTTCACACTTGCACTGGAATCAAATCGCGACCTGATTTTAATCAAAATACAACCCTATTGACGAATAGAAAACTTGGATTGCACGTGTCAAACGTTTTCGAAAAAAAATGCACGAAGGAAAATACACGCTATTTTTTCACTGCTCGTCACGCGCATGCATATAAAAAAATGACAAACATGTATAGAGAAAATTTTGCAGGGGTCTCGGACCTCCATTTTCCTTCATGGGTCTTTTGCAAAATATTCTTCGTCCTCGTCTCTCCCCCTCTTTCTCACTCGACCACTCCTCTTTCTCTCATATTTACACTAGATACAGGAATAATGGTATCAAATGAAAGATATACATTTTTTATTTTTTTTATATATTTTTGGTCTAAGTTTGATGGCATATCGAATGAAGAAAGATAAGAAAACGAAATCAGGAAGCCATGGCGGAAAATTTACGTACTGATGACGTAACATGGTAGCATGACTTCGCTATGTCACAAAACCCTAAAAATCTACAACGTCACAAAAACCTCGACGTCTACAACCGTCGCCTTTTTTAGGAAGTTTCGTAGTTGCTTACATTTCGTTTCGTAGACTGTCGCACATTTTGTAGACGTCTACAATTGTCACAAATTCGAAATAATGAACGCGCAAGTAACGATTGACATACGAACACCTTGAAAAGTACACCGTAAAATCTTCGCTAAAATCTAAAGTAACGTTTCAAAGTTTCGGTTACATGGGGACACGCCCTAAAACAGTAAAAAGCAAATACAATGGGAAGAACTTCGCATGAACGATTTTTACATAGGGCAAGAGTTTAAGTCAACAAGTACAGAATCGTGCATATAATGTACGAATTGACGGCACATACGGTACTGTACGGTACACCGCGAATCGTTATTAGTGTCAAAGTCACTAATTTGGGTTCTTAAAATTTTATTTTTTTTCCGCAATTAGTATACATGATTTTCGAAAATAAATTAGCAACTCTATTAAGGACGTGGACCATAATCTGCCACGTCTCTCGCACTAAATTAGAATCAATAGCACTATTTTTTTTTTACGCTATTTAAACTTTGACACTAATAACGATTCGCGGTGTACTGTACTTTGACCTTTTAAAGTCTAACTGTTTAGTTTCACGAGCGCGGATCTAGCCGGCTCTTTACAGTTGAGCTTTTGAAATCAGCAAAGCAGTGCAACTGGAACATAGAAACGGAAAAGTTCCTGCGCGAGTCTCAAACAGTCAAACTCCTTTGTTTCCATCTTCCAGTTGTTATCACTCAGGCCGTAAAATCTGCTTTTCTATGGTCCAATCGTAGTCGCTCATGCGCTCAGCTCAGCTGCTTCTATGTTTGAATTGTATGCGCGCGTGCACGTGAACACTTTTGTATCAATGTTTCAGTTGAAGCTTTTTCATTGGTCAATGAAAACAGCTCTTGCGCTAAATTTTTCTGTGTCGCAGTTACAATTGTTTTAGTGATTTCGTATTTAAAAAAGCCGCTAGATCCGCGATAAGCCGGTAGGCAAACACGCTAGGTTTTGAAAAGTCAAGGTAATCCATAATCTTTACTGTCAATACGTACCAGGCCTGTACGAATTATGTACGTTTTATTGTTTTAGTACTGACGTAAACTAAAAATCGCGCCAAGTAAAAATCGCTTCAGCGAAAAGCGTTTCCTTAAATGGTCGATGCGTACTATATTATTCAATTATTCTACGCAGGTTTTTTTAGTAGAATGCGAATTAAGAATATAGAATACGGTTTCACTTTACGCACTTTTTGTTCTTTTTATGAATGACTTTGTGTGAACCATTCCGCTTCAAGTTCTGAATGTATTTTGTTTTGAGAAAACTGTGACAACGTAATATGTAACACCTTCTTCTTTTTCTTACAAGGTTCTGAAAAGGTAAACGGTCATTTATTTACATTACAGTCAGCTGACTGCAGAGATTTTTGAAGAGTGTGGTTTTTTTTTCAGCTGACCGAAGAGATTATTGAAAAGTGAGAGATTATCTCAAAGCAAGATATTATCGAAAAGTGAGAGATTATTGAAAAGTGAGAGATTATTGAAAAGTGAGAGATTATTGCAAAGCGAGATATTATTCTGAGCTTATCCATGGGCCAGCCATCTTCTATTGCAGAGCAAGTGGAAGCTCTTGAACTCGAAAAATCGCGTGTGGAAAACGCCGTACGTCACCTTATTAGGTCAAATGAAGAGCTCCAAGAAGCTCTCAAATCTGACAACGATCCTGTATTTTCCGAAGCCTTGACCGAAAATCAGGATGTTTTGCAAGCCATGAGAGAGAAAATTGCAATTCTTGAAGCTGAAATTGCAGCAATTCAAGGAGCGAATGGAGGAGGAGAGCATGGTAGACCTATTCAAGAAGAAAGAACTTCTCAAGATGGCTGGTTGTGACTCTTAACAGTTTTACTGCCAGAAAAACCGTTAAAAATAGTATAACTGTCAGAAACTGTCAGTTCCTTTATGGTAACGGCTCTGCAAGGTTTCCGGGAATTGCTTCAAAGATAATTTCTGGCATTTTTTCTTTTTGGAAATTTTAAGAGGAGCTGGTTATGGAGAGTATTCTTTTTCCTTCCATATTGAGCAGACAGAGTTCAAAAAATCTTTGTCTTCAAGATTAGCAAAAACCAAATTAAAATGATAGCGATTGAAGGTCTGCAGAAAGAAGGTTGGCAGAATGTTTTTGGAGGTTTGCTGTTTTCAAATCGTTGTTTTAACCTCCTGTAAATTGAGACTTGGGACCTAGGACCTTTAAGTCCTCATTTGTGCACAATTCCGGTCTTGAGTACAAACTTTGTTCTTTATTTTGTGACTTATATTATGACTATGAGGTTGGTTTCCGTTTTTCATGTCCAAACTTCTCTTATTCTAGGGTTTCTAATTTTTCATGTTAGTTTGGTGAAGGTAAAGTTTGCTTGCAGAAGATTTAATCCAATCGTCTCTTCGGTGAGTACCTTAAGGAGGTGCATTTTCTTTTGAACAAATATATGAAATTGTAATTGATTTCATTAGTAGTTGTATTTTCTCGCTGACAGAATTTTCTTTTCAAGTGGGTAAGCTGCCTCCTCCAGACAAATAATAACAATAAGCCTTATTAAAAGCACGTGATAGTGAACAATCTGATTACATGAGACCAAACGACAACTGGGCTGCAATAACTTTTCATTACTCTATTCACAACCATTCTTGTTTCTATTCGTGAGCTAAGCCTATTTTAAGGTCTACTGTATTGTTATTGTCACTGTCATTATTTTTTTTAGGAGAATTAACTGTAAATATTTGGCCAAAAACTGACTTGATGCAAAATGTGGACGCAGTTGATTGGGGGATGTCAGGTAATCCTGTGAATTTGCAGCGGCAACCTTGTTATGTATCTGGTGAGATGATCCACATAGATAATTGAATGACAGTGATCTTTCCTAAGTGGATGGACACGCTCATTTGGCAAGTTCGAATTGTAGCTCAAATGTGCGAAAAGAAATGGACATGCGCTGTGTCATTACATCATACTATATGTATTTCATGCCGTATATTACGTGTTTAGTACGGGAAAACCACGTGTAGGGCTTCTGATTGTTTCTGCACATATACAGTATTGAGAAAGCATGGCGTACACAAGCAATGAAGTTCTCTGCCCAATAAAGTATTGCAATAATTGTTGGTTAGCTCAGCTCTTTTGATTTTAACTTGGCTCCATGCTTAGCAGCTTCTGATAAAATCACCAAAAGTTTTACTTTTCTCCACCTTGAAGTTAAAACCTAGTTTTCGGAACAGTAATAGATTTCGTGTTAAGATGTTTGGTATCAACAACAAAAGAAGACATTCTCTCAGCAAAAGATAGACATGTAGCATTGGGAAGATTTTAATTGTACACATTATGCTTTGTCCGGAAAGATATATAATACACGGAGTCCTAACATTGTTAGAAACAAAGAAAACAGCAAGAAGCAAAGCTGTTGAGGTAAAAATTGCATACTTTCCATAATTAAATGTTTGTAGGAACTGAGTTTGTGAGTGTCGCACTATTCTTGCCAGCTGCTTCACACTGCTTCATAGTAAGTGGCCGTTGTGACCTTCCATATACCGTGTTTACTGTCCTTGCCCAAGTATTTGGATTAATGGAAAATAGAAATAAACAATTATGCAATATTGATGACGGAGATGATGATGATGATGATGATGATGATGATGATGGAGGCACAAGACTCTCAGTGAAAGAAATGTTTTACTTTTAAAGTGTGTCATTAATAGCTGAAGTTTCAACTTTTAATTGTGTACATAAACCACAAAATTGACCAAAATGATAGTAATCAGATTGACGCGAAAAACACCCATCAATCCCCTCTTTTAAACCTAAACCCCTTCCAAAATTCATCACCAAAAGCCAATCATCACTTTTCATAATAGCGCCATGAGACAAATTTAGAAACAATAACTTCTCTTCTCTCTCTTTTTTCCCCTCAATTGAGCCATTAAACAAACCTCATAACAAAAACTTCTCTCCCCTCGATTGAGCCATGAAACCTCGTAACAAAAACTTCCCAGGCTCATCATACATATGGACAGATAAAAAAACACAAATGTACCTCATATTACGATTGTGCTACAACCGAGTATAAGACCTGATTCCAAACCGATTTACAACCGAGTTACAACCACGCTACAACTGGGAGTGACACAATCAATAAAAACTGTTTTTCATTTACACGTCAAAAACTTTTATGCTCCAGTCTTCATCAATTCGAACCAGTGGAGCTCGAATCACAAGGGCAGACGACGGTAGTCCTTGTCGTAAATAGGCGGGTCCAGACTCCTCCTGCAATAAATGTCATTTTTTTAGGTCATTTCTTGTCAATGAAAGATCTTATCAGCTCTCCTAGATCTTTGATTTCAAACTGCTTAGTTAACTCTTTCTTTGCTATTATTATAATTTCCACAATACTTCTTACAACTATCGTATCACTTTGTAGAGAGCAAGTACTGTTGCTTCATTTTCTTCTTTTTCCCATGTTCTTCCTTTTCTCATTTTTTTCTCCCATGTTAAGGAATTATCTCTATCCAATTTCTCAAATTCCTTTCAATAAAACAGCTCAAATCCCAATTCTTTCCAGACTTAACATTGACCTGCTGGTAAAAGATTTGCAGAAAAAATGGAAGAAATGTTTACCGCAAAAAGAGAAATGGTAAAAACCTGTTGGGATCTTCTAGAAGTCTTAAATGCCGAAATTAAAACACCAGTACTGGTTTTTTTTAAAATGCAAAAATGTCTCTACCTCGGAATAGACAGATTCGTTACTTCTCTCTTTCAGAACTCGTTTTAAATGTCTAAAGACGAATTTAAACGCTAATATCAGAAAATGGGAACCTTAAAAATAAATCAGAGATACCAGGGGGGAAAGGGTCAGAGTCCTCACTCCAAATTACTATTGAAATGACATTGCAAACTTGTGACGTTTTTACATTACAGCTGAAGTGAAATCGCAACTTTTTGAAAGTTTTCAAAGCAGGAACACTTATCTTGAGAATTTTCTCTTACTTTGATGATTACTTTGCAATGTATTATTTTTCTTCGCTTTGATTTTCTATCTTTTTGCATTCAGTCGGTTTCCATCAGGAGATTTCTCAGAAACACTCCGGTTTGTTTTGAAAAAAATACTCTTTTTACTTAGTAAACATGCTTTAAAAACATGGAAAAAATTATCCCCATTAACAAAATATGCCCACAAAAAAGTATCCAGTTAAAAATCTCCCTTTAAAAAAAATCCCATATTCGTACCTCAACTTCCTTATGAAGTCCAACATCGATAAGAGCCCGTCTTGTCTTTTGGAGCTTGTCCTTTGGAAGCCCCAAAATAATAATACGTTCTACAGTACACGGACTACTGAAGCTTTTCGAGGATTTGGCTTTAGAAACAGCTTTCGATTCCAGTTTCCCATTCGAAAATGTAAATTTTCGGTGAATGAAAGCACCTTCGGCGAATTCATAACTTTTTCCATCATCGATATAAAGTTCTCCTTCCGCTTGACCTTGACTATCCAAAGCCACCACCTAAATTTCAAAGAAAAAAGAAAGAAAAAAACAAAAGAAAAGGGAAAATGAGGGGTTAAAAAAAACAAAAAGCTACATTTTTACCTAGGGTAGGCATTATAACTAAAGAAATGGATACTAAAGTAATGTGGGTGGGATGTGGAAGATGAAAAAAACTGTGTTTACTCATAAAACTTAAATTTCTCCGACCAAAAAAAGACGAAAAGATTAACACAAAAAGACGAGGAGCCTGCCATGAAGCTTTTTACATCCTAAGATAGTACAGTGCTCAACACAATTAGTGTTAATAAGGTCACGGCCAGAAACCTGGCTTTAATTGGCCAGAAACCATCGGCCGCATCACTCTGCCCTGAATTAGTATCATTGAGTATTATTGATGATACTAATTTCACTTTAATACTAATAATTCCTTTACACTAATAGGGGATTGGCAGTGTACCTTAAAGAAAGCCTTGGCTTGTTACATTTTCCATCATCAGGTGAGAGAGAGGGAGAGAGGCGGGGGGGGGGGGGGGAAGGGGGGGGGGGGGGGGGGGGGAGAGAGAGAGAGCGACACAGAGAGAAAAGCAAGACTGGAAAAAGCAACATTAAAAATAAAAGGGACTGGCAAAAACCAGATAGGAAATAGTGAACCTAGAAAATGAAAAACTGAAGGCACGTCCGGAAAAAACAAGACCGAAAAAAAAAAAACTGGAAAAAGAAAAAAACAGGAAAAGCAAGACCAATAAAAAGGAGGTAAGGCATACCAGTGTGTACGGATCCAGTTCCATCTGTGTAGAGCTTCTTCTGGTCCGATCTTTCCGAGGGACAATAGTTCCTCCCTTTTGAAAAACTAATACTGTCTCCAATCCCTCCACTTTAAATTGGACAGTTCTTTCGGACCCTGTAGGATATGCCTGTCCTGTCTTAAAGTGGTACCAACTTTCATTTCCTGGAAAGTACACCTCTGCCTCATGCGTTCCCTGTATCATTCAGTTTTTCAGTGTTTCAGCAACTAATTATCATCTCAAAACACCAGAGACTCTCCCAGTTATCATTTTTTACGAGACTAAGTATGATTTAGAGACTCTCTCAGTTTCAGCTTTTCAAAGACTAAGTATTTAACTGCAGAAAAAATGTTTTTTAAGAATATTAAATGACAGGTGGTTCTCATAACTTCCTTGTGTCCCTGTACCATTTCAGACCACACTCCCCATCGCTATTACACTTAATCGCTCTTGTTCGTGTGTCTATTACCCGAAATTATAGATTAGCATTAAACCATTAAATGGCCATCATGAGGCGTGGGGCAAAACAAAATTTAGTGCAGTTAATTGTAATCCATTTTAACGATATAATTCACTAACTCTTCGTCACTTGTCCATCCTTATTAGAGTTAACAACACCAATTCCGTTGAAGCTTTTTTTGGCCAAAAATCCTGTAGTGTTAAGAAAACTTCTTAAGGGAGTGAACTCTCCTTGCATTAAATTGGTATTATATATTCTAATTTTACAATAACATTAATAAATCCTAGTGTTTTTTGGTGTACCACAGGTTTTCTCGGTGTTCGACAGACTGTTTGGTTAGACTGTGAAGATAGTATTTGATGCTTTATTTCCAAATATGTGGATCAAATCGGTCTTAAAATCGCCCAGAAAAGACACTCTCAGTCTTTCAGAGGCTACGGATTTGAAAATTACAAATAAAGGAAAATCAAATTGGTCTAGGGATGGCTGATCAAAAGGTTGGATTTGTTGTCCTCCACCTCAAGCGGAAAATGGAAGGAGAGAGAGAGAGAGAGAGAGAGAGATCATTGTCACTCACAGATTTTGTAACTGGACGAACGAGAAGGGCTGGTCCCAGCAAAAAACTGTCTTCTCTGGCAAAAACGGAGGTATCTAACGGGAATTCCATCCATAGAGGACGCATCAAAGGTGTTCCTTCAGTGGCGGCTTCTCGGAAAAGAGTATAAAAATAAGGCAAATGGGCATAACGGGTGCGAATTGCCTCACGAATATGAGAAGTATAAGGCTCTCTGCACAAAAAGCCTCATGAGATCTACTTTAATTATATGAAGCAATATAAAGATTGTGCTTAAAACAGTAGAGATAAACAGGAGATAAGCCAGAAAATAGTCACCAGTAAATAGTTCCTCCAGAAAATGACTTTCATCTGTGTTTAGAATAAGTGCAATAAATATTAAGTTAAGACATAACAGAGTAAATAAACATGAAACTGATGTGTTGAAGCTATATAGTAAGAACCACATGCACAAAAAAATCTGATTGCACATTTCTTAAAACAAACGTAATAAATATTTGACAAGACCAGTTGCAATAAACAGAAAGACATGGAAACTGTTGTACCCAAAAATCCAGGGTTCACGTCGTTTCGTGTCCAAATGGGCGTGACCGCGGAAAAAGGGATAAAATGCTCCCAATTGAAACCAGCGAGTCATAAGTTCACCGTCCGGATCACGGAAAAATCCTCCCACATCAGCTCCTGGAAAAAAAATCCCACTTATATTTGAGACAAATCGGACATATTATATAGAATTTACTGAAATGATACAAAAAAACGGATTCCCAATAACAGATTACAGAATATGGGTTATGGGTTATGGGTTACTGATTAAGGACAACGGATATACGGGTGGATAGAATAAAATGCAAGCATTTTCGAAATGTCCTCTCTTATTGAAAGAGGGACATCTTCGCTATGATCCTCAACTACTTTTTCTTCAATGCATTCCCAAACTTTTCATTGAATGAGGAATATCTCCCCCTGGTTCATTTCCTACTTCTCCTTCAGTGCCTCTCCTTCCACCTTCACGTTCTCCTTTTGTGAGCATTGAATTTCTAAAATGATGCCTAACTCCAGAACAGACGATGGAAATGCCCTTTCAAAATTCACCTGAGAAAGCGACTCCACTGACACGCACAACTCCAAAAAGGACAATGAAAATAGTGTTCCAAAACTCACCTGAGAAAGCAACTCCACTGAGACCCAAAGTCAACAACATTGGGACCGAAACATTGAGGTGATCCCAATCAGCTGTATTGTCTCCAGTCCAAATCGGTCCCACTTTCTGGGTTCCTGCGTATACGGCTCGAGAGAGTACAAAAGGACGGTCCTTATTGTTGTTTCTGAGGAGTAGACCATCTGCAGTCGCCATATGGTAGTAGTAACCATAGGCATTGTGAACATCCCGATGTTCCACTCCTCCAAAGTGCAAATTGTCTTTGGGCATCGTTACCTGCGGGAACCGAAAATTCGACTAAGAAATAATCCAGAGGACAATTCCGCCCCACTCCCCTCTCCTTGAAGATATAGTATCCGATAGAGATTAACAGACTTTGTATCTGAGAACTTTAAAGATTTATCCTTTGACATTGCAGAGCCCAAGAGGGCCTTCTAATTGTTACTTTAAAGCATATATTACTAAGACGATTCTTGATATTGGAATAAAAACTTTAAACAAAACGATGACATTGTATCTGAAAATTTCAATTAACTTTCCCCTGCCAAAGAATGAGGCGAAGAAGTCCTTATTGATCACTTTAAGATTATTAATAAGTGTCAATAAACCTTCATTTTCATGCACAAACAGAATTCCCTTCTCTCTCCTTGCAGACCAACACAAGACACAGAATAAAGATTCATCTGCTTTCGAAAACTGATTTCTGAAAAAAACTCTGCCCAGATTCATCTCCGAAAAACTTGAACGGTAATTCTAAGCTCCCTGTTAAACAAAACAAGCCAACGGGCACAAATAACAAGAAAAAGAAGCATCTCAACTACATCCTTCCCCTCGATAAGTAAAAAAAAAACAATTTAAAAAGATAAACCAGACAAGCTTGACAGGGAGGACCTCATAAAACATGATGTCCTCTTACCTCTGGGCCATTGAAAACCGATGGCTCATTCATATCATTCCATATGTGCAAAATGGGAGTGGATCCCTTATAACTTTGATAAGAAAACTTTCCTGCCCACCAGGCACGAATCTCAGGGCTAAGCATATCCAGATAAGACGATGAACCAGGCCAACACCAACCATCGAAATCATTCCCATTTTTGTCCTTCACATAATATCCCTTTTGTGTGCTCTCGGTGTGTAACGGATATCCGTCATCGCGTTTCATATGGGGATCCACAATCGTGACCATATGTCGTCCTTTAGCTGCAATCTCGTCCTGCATTCTAACTGGAGTAGGGAAATGAACACTGTCCCATGTCATGTACTTTTTTCCATCTGTATGCTCGATGTCAAGCCATAAGACATCATAAGGAATATCGTGACTGTCAAAATTAGTGTCTACTTGCGTCACATCTGTTTCATCCTTATAATTCCAGCGACACTGATGGTAGGCAATAGAAAATAACTGAGGCATCCTGGTTTTGCCCGTAATGGTCGTATACTGTCGAACAACATCTTTCGGGCTTGGACCAAAGAGGAGAAAACCGTCGAATATTCCCGACTCTGAAATCCAGTGAGTGGCAACCTGTTAACGGACATAGGCCCCAAAGAACATATATAAGACCACGCCCTTGGCAAACGAGACCATCTATATGAGACCTTTTACAAGACCAAGCCCTCCATATATATAAGACCATATATAAGACCAAGCCTTCCATGTAAGACCTAGTTTTTGATACCTACTTGAGAGCAGTTTTATGTATCAAATGCGAATCTTCAATAGTTCAGAGAAGGCCATTATCAGCGCCAATCAATATCGGTGTGAGTTTTGCTAGTAGGTACATTAATCATGTCCTACTCCACTCTAATTTTGGTATAAATCTTACACAGAAAATGTGCATTCCAAATTAATTTATCGTTTGCCCCGACATAGAAATAGAAAAAAATCTTAACAAAACCATTTGATGGACGTAGCAATAGTCAACACACTAAGGGCCACTCGTGGCTTTTCCAAGATTTCTGTAGGTTATTGTCAAACAACCAATTTTCTCTAATCAAGATTACGGTACAGGATAAACGTTAAAATACTCATTTTTTCAGACAGAACAAAAGCACTCCGTAAATGGTAGAATCGATAACCTTTCAAGTGCTTGTCCTCAAGCCTGTCAAGGATTTCATGTTTCTTGAACAAAAATCATGTACTTTAGAAAAACTTACGAACTTGCTCCCAAGAATTAGAGGATTTTGATAGTGAGGGACAAATTCACCTTTGTTCACAAGAAATGGAAATGGAAGTCAAAATAACGAGAAATGGAAATAGTAGTAAGAATAAATGAGAATAGAAGTTGAAATAAAAAATAATAGTGTAAAAAGAGCCACTCACATGTGGGATACCAGTTGCATCAGGGTTTGTTTCGAGAACATCCACCCACATCTCAGCCGCATTCAGCCAAAAGAAACCTGCTGAAAATTTGGTATTGTGTGACATCATAAATGGAATAGAACCATAAAGACCAAAAGGAGAATGGTGGTCATATTCAAACACATCTAGATTATATAATCGGTATGGTTCCGAAGAAACTGAAGGTCCCTTTGTAGGTTGAAGGGCCAAACTGCAAAAAAAAATCATAATAAAGAAACCATACAATAGATCTGAGAAAGATAACAACGAGTCCATCAAGTATCGACGAGAAAAAATTGGGTTTCGCAAGGGAAAAGAACTAGCTTGGCCTAAAAGCATTATGTGTGATAAAAACAATGGTAGAACGTATTCGTAGTCATAACCAGGCAATAATATGGATGATCATCTGAAATGGATGATTTGAACCCACTGCCATTTTAAAATGCAAGTGATAACAAAACGAACATTTCAATCTACACAAATGATGTGCAACACAACATTATGGATGTAAATCTCAACCTTAATAACAAATGAAGGGAACACTCACGGCCATGTTTGGAAAGTCCTCACAACGCTTTTGTATTGTGGAGTGCAACTTTCGTTAGCCTAAAGTGCAGTCATTCGTATCCATGGTTTTCACTAAACAATTATGAGACAATCATTTTGGAAAAAAACAAACCTGGACAATTGGCCCTGTAAAGTGTACATACCTCTGATTGAGAAATTCACAAATTAAAAGTTTTTTGTTGAAACAAAAGTTGATAACCCTTCAAAATCAACATCCTTCACAAAAAAGATGAACAGCATCTAGAGTAGGTGATTCAAAAAAAACACTTTCTTTATTGATTGCTTTTGACTCCTTTGTTTCCGTGTAAAGAAATGAGAGAATGACCTCGACATGGAAATGAAGGAATCAAAAGTAGTTGATTACTTTTGACCATTTGTTTCCATGTAGAGGTCATTCAAATCCTCTACATGGGAATAAAGAAGCCAAATGTAATCGATGAAGAAAGTATTTTTCTGAATCTAAAGTAGTTTTAGCATATGATCAAAAGCTTTAGTTTTCGCATTACTTACTGTGTTGCTCTTTCAGGAATGCCATAAACATGTGCTGATTGCAGAAATGAAAGGTCAAATGAAATTGCTTGTGGACCCTTAGGCTTTGAATCGGAGTGACTTCGAAAAGTTTCTTCCCATAATCCATTCTCATCGCCTTCTTGCTTTGTCCTGGTATGCTCAAAATTGAACAATCCTTTACTGTTAATAGACATTACAACTTCTCCGTCCCGAAAAGCCGCTAACAGAAACGGTTTCTGTCTGACAAGTATTCCGTTATTCTCGTAGCCTACGGCAATATCAGTCGGATCACCTGTATCTCCTATCGGTAACTTTTCCAGTGGTACAATCTTTTCATCAAAGTCAGGTTCAACAACATCAGGAACTTCAAATCGTTTCTTTTCTCCAATTTCATCTATTTTGATTCGTAAAATACCTCCTGAGTAAGCGGAAATAGAAAGAGATAAAGATGAAGCATTCGGTAAAGCCACATTCAAAATGATCCCGGTGTATTTTCCATCTTTTAAAGCTCCTCCTTCGATATAATATGGACTGACTCCTTCTGCACGGTCGCGGTTACGTTTACAGAAATGAGCTTCACTACATTTTTTGAACTCGTGAGCTTTGAAAGCTTCAACAGAGAGGAAAGGAGCACAGAGAAAGAGAGATAAGAATAAGGAAGCTGAAAGAGGCAACATTGTCAATAGAGCAAAAGAAGGAAATGAATCCTTCAGAGAAAATGAAGCTTATTTTCCATTAGCTGCTGTGCTTGCTAGAAATTGAAGTGTTTTCTGCCTAATATTCTTTCGAAGCTCCACCGGACCTGCCGGAGGGGGGTTCGGATTCCCCTTTGTTTCTAGGACATCCGAGGAGAATTTCTCTGTGCTACAGTACAGTACACCGTCAATCGCTATTAGACATAGTTCAAAAGTAGGTGAAAGTAGGCCCATACAGTATGCCTATTGTATGCAAAACATACAATATGACCTTAAGACCCATATTGTATTCGGACCTATTCGGACCAATTAAAACATTCGGATCGAAAATTGGACCAATTAAAACATTCGGACCAAAAAAAATTATTTACACCGTCAGATTCGGACGATCGGACGGTCTCTGATAAAAATAGCGATCTAAGAAGATCACATGAAAAGCCCATAACACAAATTATGATAAAGGCGCCGACCAAAGGCCTACCATAAAAACGCCTACTTTTGAACTATGCTATTAGATTAAAGGAATAAATAGCGTACGGTAACAAAGTAACGAAACTTGTACGGTAGTAATTTCAATTTTTTGGTACGGCTGCGGATTTTCTCGTTTTTTTCTAAGTTATGGAGGAAAACGACAGAAAATAACTGTAACTTTAGCACATGCGAAATTACCCTTACAGTACTGTACAGTACAGGACTGTACTGTAGTGGGTCATTACGTACCGTACTAAATTTTCACTACAGTTATGGAGAATTTCCGCACGGAATGTTCGCATTTTTTATTTGCTTGCACAGAAAATGATGTATGCGACAGTCCTATGGAACACATGGAAACGTGACATCGGTGTTAAGGATTTTTAGGGTTAAGCTCGTTTCCTACTTACAGGGAGTGTCCAAAGTCGAATCTCTTCCATCCTTTTCGTTCTCTCTCTCAGCTCCGTCCCATTTCTTTGCGGGAAATTTGTTTCTTTTTTCTTTTCCCGTCTCTTTTCTTTCTCTTTTTTTTTTCTCTCTCTCTCTCGCCTTGTATCTAACTTTGTCTTTGCTTACAGAATTTGCTGTTTTTTCGTCTCTCTTTTTCCTGTCTCTCCTCTTTTCCCGTCTCTCCTCTTTTTCTGTCTCTCTCCTCTTTTCCCGTCTCTCCTCTTTTCCTGTCTCTCTCTCCTCTTTTCCTGTTTCTCTCTCCCTCTTCCCTTGTATCTGAATCTGCTTACCAATTCTGGTGGTCTTAGTATGGGGAAAGCTCGAAGGAGAGTCCAACACACTTCTTTACAGAGTCTTCCTGAACCTCGAGAGGGAGAAGTTATTATGAGAGTGGTAGGACCACGAGGAAGTAACATCATTGAGGTATATTTCTGCTATATTTTTACATTCGAGCATTTAACTGATGATTTTGTGGTTTTCCAAGATTGAAATGCTGTCAAAGAACCAAAAAAAAAAAAAATGCTCGAGAAAAAATTAAAAATAATCCAAAAAAAATTGCTACAGTCTCACCAGAATCACCAATTCAATGTGGTTGATAAACTTGTATGGACCTCATGGAAAAGTTATATTAAATTTTTCATGCTAAAAGAAGCATATTAAAATCATATTGAAAGAATCATATTAAAAAATTATGCTGGAAGAATCAAAATAATCATATTAAAATAATCATTTTAAAGAATCATAGCAAACGAATCGTGTTAAATGAATCAATGTCTATTAATATGATTCTCCAGATCATATAAAATTTTGTCTATCGTACTCACTAGTTTTCCACAATAGGGAGGTTTTCAGTAAAACTGCGAACCACAGTATTTTATGTGATAAACTCAGTATGGCTCACATGAAAATATCATATCAAGGAAATCATTTTAAAAGGTTATTTAATAATAAAATGTCCCCAGAAACCCAGAAAAAACCCTTAAAAAAATACTCTTTTCTTTCCTTTTTTCTTCCTCAAATCTCTGTCCGTTTTCTTTTTCTCTCTCCTTTTTGTCTAACCTCCTTTTTCTCCCTCTCCTCTTTTCCCCTCTTTTTTCCAGGTAGAGGATGAGAACAGTCGACCCACCTTGTGTTTGCTTCCCGCCAAGTTCCACAAAATATTGTGGTTAAAGCGAGGTTTTAATCTCAAAATCCTAAAAAAGACACAACAATTTTAGGTTAATTTGAAGAGCCCTAAAAAAAACTTAAATCCCCATGACTTCATTCAAAAAACCCCTAAAAACCGCTACATTTGTATGATTTAATTTGAAAACCCCTAAAAGTGAGCCCTAGGTGCTTACGACTTAATATGAAAATCCCTGGAAAAAAATTGTATTGTTATTATTTTGAACCCCTTAAAAAAAAACCTAAATTGTGGCTTTCAAATACTGGCTGGGTAAAAAAATCCTAATAACTCACAAAACCCTAAAACTTCCCAAGGCTAAAATATTTGTAAACAACATAGCTAGCTTTTCCCTGGTACAAATTTACTCTTAAATGTCTAAAATGTTTTTTTTTTATCAAATATTAATTTTATAACCATTGGACTTTTAAACTGTTTTTTTTTTAATCTTTTTTTTTTTTTAATCTGTTTTTTTTTTACAAACCGAGTTATAATCTGATCTCTTTCAAGACTTTCCATTTTCTTTCAAAAAAAAAATTTGAGGTTAATTTTTAACTCTTGTAAAGATCCTGATCTGAATTCATATCAATTCTTAAATATGTGTAACCTACAAAACTTCATTCATTATTGTGAACAAAAGTACTTACAGTACACTGCCCATCTTTATTCGAGTTAATAACACTATTTTGGTCACAACTTTTTTTTGCCGAAAATTATAAAATAGTGTTAACATTCTATTTAAGGAAGTGGACTACAATCTGCCGCGTCTCCTTGCAGAAAACTAGTATTATATTTATAATTTTGCATTAACACTAATAATTCCTTAGCCTTATTAACGATGGGCAGTGTAGTGACTTAAAAGTACGTACAATTTGTACTTTGTACTGCGCCCGTACCAGAAAACCCTCACCATCGTGTCACTACACATCGTTATTAGAGTTAATGACACTAATTCGGTTGAGACTTTTTTTGGCGGGAAATTATAAAATAGTGTTAAAAACACCATTTTAAGGGAGACGTCACCTTGCCCTAAATTAGTATCATATATTCTAATTTGGCATTAACACTAGTAAACCCTTAGCGTTAATAATGATGGGCAGTGAGGGGGAGGGGGAGGGTAGTGACTTAAAAGTGCTTACAATGTGTACTTTGTACCGCGCCCCTGTTGGAAAATCAGCGACAACGTGCCACTACCATATCTAATTTACAAATTTACAAATTTTATGGCTTTATCCATGTGACGTCCGTTTTGGTTGGAGAAACGGTTTGCGCTTCTCACAAAATAAAAATAAAAACGCTAAAATTAAGGGGTGAATTTTTGGCAGACCGATGAGCCATAATGACCAGAATTCGGTTGGTAAATTCTGTTGTACCAAAATTGATATTTTGACCAAACTAAAGTACGTACTTTGGTAATGTATGTACTACATACTTGAAGTACGTACTCAAGAAGAAAGAAGAGTAAAGAGAAGAGAAGAGAAGGGTGAAGAGTGAAGAGTGTGTCTTTGTTTGTACATTGTGTACTTTTTGTTCTATGTTTAAAAGTCATTTTAGTGCATTTTTTTTTTTTTTACCATCTCAATTTTGTTATCATCTTTCGATATACGTCTGTGCTTGGAGCAAAAAGAAATTTCACCTAATCGCGAAAGTTTGAGATTTTTTTTTAGTTTTTGTTTTTGAGTAAAGTCGTTTAATTTTGAGGTTTTTTTTTTTTAGTTTGTATTTCAAGTAAACAGGGCTGTTGCTGAAAGAAAGGTGTGGATTTTTCTTTTTTTCTCTTCTTTTTGCAGGAAATTTTGTGATAGTAGAGGAGGGAGACAGAGATGCTGCAGATAATGCCGGAAGTAAAGTGACGGGAACGATTTCTACGGTTTTATATGCAGAGCATGTAACTGCTTTACGGAAAACCTCGTTTTGGTAAGTTAACCTCGTTTTAACCTCATTTTTTGACCTCGTTTTTTCACCTCGTGTGTATTAAGCTCGTTTTGTTAAGTTTGTTTGTTAATCAGGTTTTTAACCTCGTTTTTTAACCTCGTTTTTTTATCTCGTTTTTTAACCTTGTTTTTTAAATCCTTGTTTTGGTAAGTTAATCTCATGTTAACCTTTTTTCTCCCTCTTCCTCTCCCTCTTCCCCTCTATCCTCTCTCTCCCTCCCCCTCCCCTCTCCCTCTCTCTCGGCTCTCTCTCCCTCCCTCTTCCCTCCCTCTCGCTCGCCCTCTCCCTCTCCCTTGGCTTTTGGTTTCTAATTCTTTTCCTCTTTCTTTTTTTTTTATTTTTTTTGGGGCAGGCCTGTTGGATTCAATAAGGCTTCGGAAGTTTTGGCCGAACCTTCGTTATCCGATGTAAGCTCTCTCTCTCTTCAAAATCGAGAAACTGAAAAAACCGCTCTTGAAATGAAAAGTAGTGGATTAGTAGAAACAAGAGGAAGTCGTGAACTCATAGAAGAGAGGAAAAATGATAGTAGTAGTGACGAGGAAGACGACCTCCCTCCATTAGAAGAGAATTTAAATAGAAAAAATGTTCCCTCATTTAGTGATAGTTCCGATTCAGAGGATGAAAGAACGATGTAAGGATTCTGGGGAAAAAAAGTGGATCGGTGTAATCCGTATGGATTTGAGATCCTGTTTTTATTCTACCTTCAGAATAATCAAATATGCATTTCTATTCTATTTCTGGTACTAAACCATACATGTTTGCAATTATATGTGTATCATAGTCAGCGCATTTGTATATTCTATGTTAAGAAACAATATTATATGCTTCATTTTATTCAAACAATACACTGTTTATTACATGTTATGTGTCAAATAAAACAGAAATGATAAATAAAAATCATTGCAGCCAAAACTTCAATTAGTTATATATGTTTAGATGTCAAATATTTGACGTCTTTCTCTTGTTTTTTATTACAATACATGAATAACTGACCTGATTGACAATACAACAAGAGGAAACTGAATTTAATGGTTAAGCAAGAACCTAACAGTTATTAGATTCAGAGAAGAAAGGCAAAAGTGTGGAGATGAAGGCAGGTGAAGGTAAAAAGAAAGAGGTTGATTTCTCTGCAACGCTACATGGAACTCTGTTACAGTACACCGTGAATCGCTAATAGTGTTAATAACACTATATCCGCACCCCTAAATTTTGACCCTCGAACCTAAAACATAATTAATAATACTATTTTTTTCTATACCTTAATATAGGTATGGTTTAACTAGCGTCAATGACTCTGATTTGGGCGGTTTTTAAATAGTGTAGTACTTAGTTCCTTTACACTAATAGTTTCTAAAACTAAAAGCGATTCACGGTGTACTTTTCTTATGTCTTCGATTATTACCATTGGGTGGTTTTTCATCCAGTGGAATTCCAAAAAAAAAGAAAAAAATGTGTACACAAAAAAAAGGTACAATACAGAAAAGGTATAATATAGAAGGTTCAATTGGTGGTAAAACCAAACCCTAAAAAGCTTACTCCATTTTTGAGAACACGCTCGAATGTACGATTTTTTATTTTATTTTTTCGGAAATTGACCAATAGCAGTGAGACTATGGTCCGTATGTGGTATTTTTTTTTTCTTTTTTTGCTTCATAAATTCAGTTTTGAAATCGTTTTTTTACGATTAAATCCTCAATTTTGTGCTTTCTTATCTTTCCATCCAGTTCTCCTTGTTTTGGTTTCGGTTATAAATACTAGTGTTGTTTATCGGGTAAAAAATTATTGCGATAAATTCGATGCATCGAATATCGAACGGTTAGAGGGCTCGATGTATCACTCCGGGACCAACAAAAATTATTGCAATATATTTGGTGGGAGGTGGGTTTCCGTACAAATTTAGTACGGAAATATTGTACGGTAAATCGTACGGAAGATCCTCCCCTCCCCCCCATCCTCCGGGATGGTTGGGGGTGCGCCACGTGGAGGAGGGGGTAGGGTGGGGGGGCTTTTGGAAAAAAAATTGAAACCCAACACCGCTACGATATGTCGTGGTGTTAAATTTATCGGCATATTGAGCAGTTATATCGATAAAAGGTTTCCAATTTTTGCATCTTTAAACTACAGGTTTTGTTAACGAAAACTATTGGAAACGCATCGTAAGTAAAAATGTATTTCGCATATTCTACGCGTACCGGTGTTATAATAACATATAGTGTTTCCAATTGGTTTGCACATTAAACCTATGCTTAAGACCTATGGTCATAAAGGGGGGGCGACTTTATTAAAAAGCGCGATGGTAAACCATCTGAGTCCATAGGAACAAAATGAAGTAGCATTTCTAAAACTGAAAGAACCACATGACAAGGGAATAAACAAAAAAGAAAATCAAGGCAAAACTGACGAAAATACGAAAGGATGGCAAGGAAATCGAAAATATCCATAAAAGCAAAACCCAGCAAGCAAAACATCAAAGGAAAAATCTAACACGTAAAAAAAAAAACAAAAAAAAGGACCCCCAACATAACTAAAAAATCTACCGAAAGCAACCACGTAGGTCCCCAAATCCCGGAGGAGCACGAGGAGGAAGTTCCGGAACAGGCCGTCGATCCATAACGGTAATAGACGATCGAAGTAATATAGAAACCAACACCCGTTGTAGGGCCACGGAAAAACGTTGACGAAAAAAAGAAGTAAGGACTGAAACATAAGGGCTCCCAAGTCCCCGCCTCTCGAACGAGCGCCGACCACAAGTACAGAAAAACTCATCCAAAGCCACACCCAAACAACCAAATATCTCGACCGACATCGAGATGAAGCCATCCATAGCATCGCGATGGGCATAATCACGCTCCTTCCTTTTAGCCGCGTCACGGGCGGCCACTCCCACATGCCGAGCCGCTTGGTTGGCGACTCTAGTTGAGGTAGGGTTCGCCACAACAATGCCACCAAATGTACGACGCGCACCATCAAGTAATACAAGATCAATCCGACGCGAAGGAATAATGTGAGAGACCTCCCGACGAACAAAAAGTCCCCCCTCAGAAGCCATAGTAGCGATGGTGTCTCGAATCGTGTCGTGCGCATGAATTAACTCGCCCCCATGGGAGCAACGAAGCAAATGGACCCCGTCGGGCTCGAGAACTTGGCCACAGGAGCAAACAAGTGAGCCAAGGAAAGGTGGGTGAGGGAGGCCAAGCCGAACCCTAAGGGTCGTCGTGAACTGAGCCAGGGTGAAACAAATAGTGGATAAGATAGGGACAACCAATAGCCAAGCTCCAGAGCCAGGTCCGCCACAAGACAGGAAGCGTGCACGCGAAGAATTGGAAGGAAGCGCCTCGAGAAGCTAGGATTTAATAGCGGCGACAACCCGATCAGAAATGGATTCTTGAACACGCGCAACTGATGTCGTAACAAGAGTGGAAAACATCCGCATGTCCTCGATAGCAGACGGATTAAGAGAACATGATGCATCCAAAAGGGACCGTTGGAAGGCAAGTTCACCATCTGAAACAAGGGGAACCACGGCCGCAAGAATAGGAGTGTCCCCAGCCACAAAACGAGAGACAATAGTGGAAGCAACAAGGCACCAACTTCCCAAATAGGCGGCTGGAGCAACACGCGCCGTCGAGAGTAAACCCAAACCGTCGGCCGAGACTAGAAGAGAGGCTTGGATGCGTGCCGCGGGCCCAGACTCGCGATCAAAAGCTCCACGGCCCAACAAAGTGTGGAGGACATCCATAAGATGATCATCGAATGCGGAAAGTGAGGACACAAAGGATGGAGTGGGAGGGGAAGTGCGAGTAAGGTAGGAGGGCCGGGCCCGGAAACAGCGTGTCAGAAGAGCAAGGCCACCTGGGGATCAGAAAGGTGAGGAAGGTCGTCCACGTGGGACAAATCTGTCTGAAGAGCGGAATCGAGGAATTTCGTGACGTAGGGATCGGAACCAAGCGGGCAACCCAACACCCGAATGCCTTCGGTAGGAGGAGGAGTCTGAAAACCAGAAAGGGGGGTGAAAGAAAGAGAAATAAGACGTGGGGACCAAACAACACACTTAGATGGCTGGACAGAAAGATTGAGTTCGGCCAAGCGAGCCTTTAAATAGTTATAGGCCGGTATAACTTGGTCCGAAGGACCAATAATGTGTGTGTCACCCGCAACAGAAGAGAAGAGGCAAGAAGGGTAAGCAGATGCTGAAGCTCGGAGGGCGCAGTAATGGGCTAGGGCAAACAAAGGGCCCCCAAGAGGATCGCCCTGACGGGTGCCAGTCGTGGAGGAAAGTGGGACCAAACCATCATCCGTGGAGAAAGAGAAGCTACTGCTCAGAGAATAAAAGGCTCTCACAAAAGGAAATATCTAGGCAATCGAAGAAAGTGAAGCCATAAGCTTTGAAAAAATGGCATTCCGATCCACTGTATTAAAGGCATTAGAAACATCTACCAGGAGGACTAACCAATCCGGATGGGCATCTAGCAAAGCCCGGATCCCATGGACCACGGCCTCACAACCCCCCCTAGTTGCCACTCCGAACTGATGAAGGGAGAAATAATCATGGAAAGCAGGCTAGAGCTGGATGCAGATTGCACGCGCCACCAATTGGTACAATACCTCGCCCACTGCAATAGGTCAGATTCCCCCATTGGGTTTGGTGACAGCCACGAGGCGGGAGGCCGTGAGGAGATCGCAAATACGAGAGGGGACAGTGCCAGCCGCAATAAGAGAACATACTCGAAAAAACATATCAAAGCCCCGAGCACCAGATTCCGGAGGCAAAACGTCGCGAAATAACTCATAAACCATGCCCAAAGGACCCCTGCTGAAAGATGTGGAGAAGTCGTAAGGGGATTTTATTAAAGAGTCTCGATCCAAAAGAAAACACTTTGTCGGCTCAAAGGTGTGAATAGAGGGGGCCTGAGGGGAAGGAGCTGGGGGATGAAGAGCTCGAAGAATTTCAACAGTCGCAACAGACCGAGGAGCCGGATTATAAGGTTGGAGGGCCCGAACTGCTCGAGAAAGCTCACCAACTCGGCCCAAATGTACTGCACCACGATAGGAGGATGGCACATCTGAAGTTCGAGATGTACGACGTGGCATGAAAGAAACACTCGCAACTCGATCCTCGTGCTCGGCATGAAGTGCTCGCCAATCGCCTCGAAGGAATCGGCGACATCGAGCCATAGTTTCTCGGGCCCCGCTACCACCGCCACGACGAGGTAAAACTAGAACCCAAAGTGAGAACACGAAAAGGAGGTGCCAAGGTCCAACATCTGTGGGATCCGAATAAATACGGGACAAAGGAAGGTGGAGGGTGTCCTGTACGATAATCCGCACAGCCATCGGAATCCGCGTGTATAAACGCGGACAGGGAGCTCCCAAATCATAAGCTCCGAGCACGACTGAATCGCATACAAATGCCCAATCTTCGCTCGTAGGTCCGGACGAGAGTGTCGTGGAAGAAAGGGTACTAGAGAAAGGGTCGGTCAATGCACTGAGGGTGTGACATCATTATTTGTATGTTCGTCATGAAAGTCATCATTGTCACTAAGAGGCTCACTTTTTACATATTATAACAAATCGAGCTTTGGGTGACGTTTCTTAAGCTTCTATATTGTGGATCGAAATAGATACGATCTCATAAATAATGAACGCACATTTTTTTTACATTTTGCACGCAAGCAATAAGTAAGACGTAACTTGAAGACTTGAAAAGCCCAAGACAGAAAACCTCAAAAACCTTTGAGGAAAAGGTTGGTTGGAAAATTATAACTCTTCATAACATTTTATGATTAGTTATGAGTCTCCCACACAAAAACGATCATTCAAATTGACTTGAACCGCGTGGTAGTTTATTTCCAATTCCTATGAAATGTGAACCCAATGTTTTGCGAAAAAATGGTAATGGAAAGACAACTCAGTGTTTATGTCGGAAGTAGCAAAAAAAACAAATCGTGTTTTGATAGTACCTACATTTTTTTCCAAGTAGTTAGCTAAGTTGTTGTTTAACATGCGTACTAAAAAGAGTTTGAAAGGACAAAATTCATGTTTTTTAAAGTAAATGGCTATGGTAACAGGTAGTATTTGATTAGAACCTTATCTAGCTCAATAAGTTAAAACGTTTACTTCAGACGTAAGCTATTTGTTGAACAGTGAAAACTACTTCTCAAATATTGAAGGCAAAACGATATTTCTATTCCCACAAAACATAGGTTATTCAAAAATAAAGGGACAGAGTTCGAAGAGTATCTGAAAACGAGAGTATGTTCGCAGATGATGGTAGTAAACCATGAAGATATCTTGAAATGACGCTGCACTCGTCTTTAGAGTTAAACACTTTTCGGGCAGTCGAGAAGTTTTCATCACACGCGATCCTTTCAATTGCTTGCCTCATAAACAGAATCCAAGGGTCCACCGCAACATTAAACGCTTTTTATTGCCCGAAAAATGTGTTAACCCTAAAAACGATGGGTGGTGTAGTTTTGTTCCGTTTTTACATGCTATATTGTTATGCCATTAGTGTGCTCTGTGCTATTTAAAAACCACGTCTTTCTTATGGGTTTCGTTTTTAGGGAAGAACATGAAGTACAATACATCGCGTATCTCTATTAGTGTTAATGTTTTTTTTTAACACTTAAAACATTTTTTTCCGTGAATACATTTTGATATACAATCCGACGGTTGGATTAAAAGGTCAAGATTCCCCTCTTCCGATTGGCATTTTCCAATCAAATATTGGACGTGTGTGCACGGGGAAAATATGTTTTAAGTGGCCAAAAAACCATTAACAGAGTAGCAGCGATATACGGTACACTGTAGTGCGGCGTGAAACTCTGAGACCTCCATACGTCCTCAGAGTGGACAGCTTCTAAGAAGCCTCTAGGATAATCTTGACCCCTTTGTGTTTAAGCAAAAATAACTGCCACCCTGGCAGACAAAAACACTAACCACCTTCACCCTTGTGAAGGCAAGACTCCCTTGAGTCGATAGCAAAAATAATCTCTGAATTTGCTCCCCTGAGCAGTAAGTTATGGAGGGTCAAAGTTGACCTTTTGTACAGAAGCTCTCTGGGAGAGAGGGTCCTATCTTCTAATTTTTCTAAGTCCTATCTCTCTCACAGACTCTATCTACTGATGTACGGAACCAATCAGATTACTGTTCCGTACGCAAAAGTACAGCTGCCGGTGTACTTTATGTACGGACATTGTACGACATGGCATAAATGTCCACACGTGGAATATCCAGATTCGCTCCTTTAATCCTCGGAGATGCCGCGCTCCAATGTTACATCGCCACGTGTCATCCGATGTGGCGATGCCCACAAACCGCCGAATTCTCCTTCCGCGATCTCGGCGCTAATTCCGGCCGTCCGATTAAACTCGCATTTGATCGTAGCCGTAATAAATACATGCGCAGTATTTGTTTCGCTTACGAAATCAATGCGCGGTATTGATTTTTTATCCGTACCGCAATTTGTACTTTTACACTACCATATCTATGTATCCCGTTAACAGTTATAGTTAAATGATTTATCCTACGTGTACATATTTAAATAATTATCGTACTATATACAACGTATCACTACTTCTAGACCTAACGGCTAAGGCTACCGGCTATCTACTATCTGTCGGCCGGCAGGTACCAGGATCAAATCCTGTGGCCGGCATATTCCTTTTAGTAAATAATCCCTAAACTAGTATAAATTTCCCGTAAACCTCAGGATAGCCTAGGTAGCCATGGCTCTAGCTTCCTCTCCAATTTCTCAGTGACTGCGACAAGTTTGAGAGTTGGAGAGAGAAGTTAGAAGTAGACTGCCTCGGCTTCTTTATTTCTATTCAAACCTAGAAAATACTTTAAAACCATTAGTTTCTACACTCCCCTTATTTTCTAGTCAATCTTTAATTTCAGACCACACTTCTCCCTGCAGAAAATTAGCTTAGGGGAAGGCACAGGTTTGGTCATCATATCTGCTACCATCTCACTATCTGGTCGGTACTCTAAACTGATTATTTTATTTTCTACTTTCTCTCTAACAAAGCTGAGTCTAATGTCCATGTGTTTAGCTTTAAAATGATGTTTAGGATTGGCAGAAATAGCGATTGCTGCTTGATGATCACAAAATATTTTCTGCACACCACTCTTAAGATGACCAAGTTCACCAAGTAAAGACTTGACCCACATCAATTCTTTTACAGCAGAGCAAGAGGCCATATACTCAGAGTCCATGGTGGACTGAGCAATAACCTTTTGCTGTTTGCTACTCTAACAGCAAGCCCCATCACCCACATATAATACATATCCAGAAGTGCATCTCCTCATCGGAGCATCACCATAACTAGCATCACTCCAAGTAGGGATGTTAGTATTCTCCCCACCCAAATGCAACCATAGATCCCTAGTTCCTATCAAGTATCTAAGAACTCTCTTAGCTGCCCCCCAATCCTTCTAAGTGGGAGCATTTAGACTTCTACTCAGCACTCCTACAGCTGCAGCTAAATCCGGTCGGGTACAATTCATAAAATAGATTAGACTTCCCACTACTTGCCTGTAAGGAATAGTCTGCATGAACTTCTGTTCTTCAGGAGATAATTCCTCGTCTAAGACTATGACTCCTTCTTCCTCACTCCCCTCACTTCCTTTCTTCAATTCCATTGGAGTTGTACAACTATTAGCTTTATCCATTTGAAATTTTTCAAGCATGTTCCCTATTGCTTCCTTTTGAGTCAATCTTATAATTTTTCTTTTTCGGTCTCTCTCTACTTGAATTCCCAATATATATTTTGCTTCCCCCATATCCTTCATTTCAAATCTCCCCTTAAGATCGGTTTTCAGTTTATTAATTTTTTCCATTGATTTACTTAAAACAAGCAAATCATCAACATAAATTGCAATAAATATAAAACCTTCCTCATCTTCGAAAACATAGATTGAGTGATCTGAGCTGATCCGGATATATCCCAGACCGGTAAGAAACTCATCAAGCTTCTTATTCCACTGTCAAGGCGCCTGTTTCAAACCATAAAGAGATTTAATCAGCCGGCATACCTTACTCTCCTCTCCTTCTTCCACAAACCCTTCGGGTTGTCGCATGAAGATCTCCTCTTCTAATTCTCCATGCAAAAAGGCTGTTTTGATGTCCATCTGGTGCAGTTCCATGTCTTCCGCTGTTGCCAAGCTGAGAAGTATGCGGACGGAGGGAAATCTGACCACCAGGGCAAAGGTTTCCTCGTAGTCAATTCCCTCCTTTTGTGTAAATCCCTTTGCCACTAATCTGGCCTTGTAGCGCTCGATTGTGTTATCTGGGTTCAGTTTTAATTTGAAAACCCACTTACAACCGATTGGTTTTCGGTTAGGTGGACAATCCACCAGCTCCCAAGTATCGGCTGCCATAATTGAGGCCATCTCTTCATTGATGGCTGTCTTCCACCGATTTCTTTCTGGACAAGTCATCGCCTCTCCATAAGTTTGAGGTTCATCTTGATGAGATAGTTTAGTTACCTTGTTATTAACCTGTTTTTCTTGCAGTCTTTTACTACTTCTCCTTCCCCCCTCAAAATCTGAGGCCGGAATAGATGGTTCTCGTGGATTCTTTCGAACAAACTCGGTTTCTCCCCTATCCCTTGATTCCGAATCAATTTCCACCACGTCTTCCGCTTCGGGTAGTGTTGTCACTGGAGTTTCCACAGCCGAGTCCTTTTCAGTCTGATTTGTACCTGCAAGAATGTCATCGTCTCTAAAACCTGGATAGTTAGGAAGCTCAAAGTCATCAGAATTTTCTGACTCAAATCTGATTTTTACTGACTTTGTATATTTGAAGGGGTCCACAGACTTTCCTTCATCCATAACTACTAGATGCTTTACTAAGATTATATCTTCTCTTTTTAGATCATAAACTCTATATCCTTTAACATCCTCATCATATCCTAATAAATATCTCGGTTTTCCTTTAGGATCTAGCTTCCAATTAGACCGATCTGTATCTAGACTAAATACTTGACTGCCGAAAACCTTTAAATGAGATAAGTTTGGTTTCCGGCCTGTCCATCTCTCATAAGGTGTTTGATCTTTTAAAGCTGAAGTAAGAACTCTATTTTTGAGGTAATTAGCACAGTTCATTGCTTCTGCCCAAAACCTTTTTCCTATCTTCTTATCCGACAACATACTTCTAGCACTATCACTTAGTGTTCTATTTAACCTTTCAGCTACCCCATTCTGTTCCGGATTTTGCTGGAACTGTCTTTTGGTGTTGAACCCCATCTTCCCTCAAAAAATCCTCAAACTGGTTAGAAGTATACTCTCCACCATTGTCACTCCTTACTCTCTAGATTGGAGTTTCATGGAGTTTTTCGCTCCATGCTTTATATTGTCTAAAACAATCCTCAGCTTCTCACTTGTTTTTCAAAAAATACACCCGGGAATACCGAGACCAATCATCTCTTATAGTCATCATAAATCTCTTCCCCCCCGGTGAGGGCACTCTAGCCGGTCCCCCAATATCTGTGTGTACTAGATCTAGAAGTTTTTCTCCCTTGTATGTAGCTGTTTTAGGAAAGGGTAATCTGTGTGCTTTACCTTGAGCACACCCACTACAATCACTTATATCATCACTCTCACTGAACTGAATCCCTTCCACCACTCCCATCTTTTTCATCTCTCTTAACTTATCTAGATTCACATGCCCAAGCCTCTTATGCCACATCATAATATCATGAACACCAGCATAATAAAGTTTCTTGGTTTCATTACTTAAGATCAGCCTAAACATCCCATGGCTACCTTTCTCAGCAATGAAATAGACATCCTCCTCAAAACTAGCAGTAAAGACTCCTTCCCTAGTGCTAGTGAAAAAACCCTTATCATCTAATACAGATGTAGAGATAAGGTTTTTGTTCAGCTCCGAAAAAAAACAATACATCGAATAATGTTAATATGGATGTCTTTCCTTTTACTAACACTTTCAGATCTACCGATCCTACAAGAGTAGTGGTGACTATCCTCCCATCCCCGTACTCTATCTCTACGGTGGGAATCTTTCTTATCTTAGTGAACAAGTGCCTATCTTTACACATGTGCATTGAGGCACCTGAATCTATAATCCAGCCTGCTTCACCTTTCAATCCACTGTAAGCACATTTCTGCCTTCGTGGAATTTCAACCTCAGTTTTTGCCTCCAACTCCTCATCCAAAAGGAGCTCATCGTCCTCATCCTCGGATTCCGCCTCAAGTACTTGTGTGACAAGGGCCTTTTTCTTTCCTCTCGGGGTACCACCGGTCAGCCCCTCCTTTAACAGAAGCTCGGTTAGCTTAGTGCACTCTGCCATATAGTGCCCCGGTTTCTTACAAAAATGACATAAACCTTTGGGAGCCCTTGGTTCGAACTCGTCAGCCTGTTTTTTCTGCTCCCTACCCCCATAGTTTCCGACTGGTTTCCGGGAATCCTTGTTCCTCCAATCGGTCGCTGTTGCCAAGGCTTGGCCACTCTTTCCTCCCCTTTGATCTCAATCGTATTCTCCCGAACGAGAATCATCCCTACCACTGAGTTCCATATCCACCTTGAGTCCGGCAAGTCCTGCACACGGTTGACTATGTTCTCGAACTCATCAGGTAACTTCATCAGTAAACAGTTAACCTTTTCTTTTTCACTAAAAACTTTTCCCGCACTCTCTAGCTCCATGAAGAGTGTAGCAAGCTCATTGCAAAAATCCAACATATTTCCCCCTTTGTATACATACTCCTTAACTTTCTGATCAGCCAACTGTTGTTGCTGAATCGTACCACTTCGGTACATCTCTATGAGAGCCATCGAAAGATCGGATGCCCTCTCTACTTGCAAATGAGGACATGCAAGTCCTTGAGTGAGATGGCGTACAATGAAATGCTTTCCCGCCATATTGTTGAAATCCCAGGTTTCAGTATCATTCTCCTCGTTCCTCGGAATAGGTGACATGAATGCTAAACCAGTTGCTATTGGTGTGGTCGCCTCCTTCTCTTTTCCTTTGTCCACCACCTCTCCTTCTTTTGTTTCCTTTGTTGAAGGTGAATCCTCTTTCCTGGTGAATTTGCTTCCTTTAACCCTGGAGGAATTCGAAGACTTGATGGACGCCCCAATCGTCCACTCACTATCCCCCAAAACCTTTTTTCGCATAGAGCTCCTATCATCATACTTTCCCAGTATATGAAGCCAGTTCCATTAAAGATTGGTACCCTAGAGGGTGGGCCCATAACCTGAAACTCTGAGACCTCCATAAGTCCTCAGAATGGACAGCTTCTAAGAAGCCTCTAAGATAATCCTGACCCCTTTATGTTTAAGCAAAAATAACTGCCACCCTGGCAGACAAAAACTCTGACCACCTTCACCCTTGTGAAGGCAAGACTCCCCTGAGTCGATAGCAAAAAGAATCTCTGAATTTGCTCCCCTGAGCAGTAAGTTATGGAGGGTCAAAGTTGACCTTTTGTACAGAAGCTCTCTGGGAGAGAGGGTCCTATCTTCTAATTTTTCTAAGTCCTATCTCTCTCACAGACTCTATCTACTGATGTACGGAACCAATCAGATTATTGTTCCGTACGCAAAAGTACAGCTGCCGGTGTACTTTATGTACGGACATTGTACGACATGGCATAAATGTCCACACGTGGAATATCCGGATTGGCTCCTTTAATCCTCTGAGATGCAGCGCTCCAATGTTACATCGCCACGTGTCATCCGATGTGGCGATGCCCACAAACCGCCGAATTCTCCTTCCGCGATCTCGGCGCTAATTCCGGCCGTCCGATTAAACTCGCATTTGATCGTAGCCGTAATAAATACATGCGCGGTATTTGTTCCGCTTACGAAATCAATGCGCGGTATTGATTTCTTATCCGTACCGCAATTCGTACTTTTACACTACCATATCCATGTATCCCGTTAACAGTTATAGTTAAATGATTTATCCTACGTGTACATATTTAAATAATTATCGTACTATAAACAACGTATCACTACTTCTAGACTTAACGGCTAAGGCTACCGGCTATCTACTCTTTGACGGCCGGTAGGTGCCAGGACCAAATCCTGTCGCCGCCATAATCTTTTAGTAATTAATCCCTAGACTAATATAAATTTCCCGTAAACCTGAGGATAGCCTAGGTAGCCATGGCTCTAGCTTCCTCTCCAATTTCTCAGTGACTGCGACAATTTTGAGAGTTGGAGAGAGAAGTTAGAGGTAGACTGCCTCGGCTTCTTTATTTCTATTCAGACCTAGAAAATACTTAAAACCATTAATTTCTACACGGCGAGCGCCTAACATCGGTGAATACATCACGTTTTTGTAAATGAAGCTTTGTTTTAAACATTCCGATGGTAAAATCATCTGTGTACAAAAGAGGTAAACCTGAAGAATCATTTAAAGACTACAAGAGTCACAAGAAGGTAGGCTACATCTAAAACATTCAAATAAACAAAACAGTACTTACAAAAATAAATATCCAAAACAAAAGTACCATAGTCGACTGCCTTCAAAAAAAAAACCTAGACGAGTCTACCCACAAGTTAAGGTCCATAGCCACAGAGATCGTGAATGTGAACCGGGTCCCTTGGTGGAAGATCTGAAAAACCCCCCTATCATTTGCCACTATGCTTCGCCAAAGGGGGGTCTCACCTCGTGTTATTTGACGGGTAATTTATACATTTTGACGGTAAAAAGCAACCAAAAGGCCCGGCGGAGAACTCCCCGAACCATTATATTCAAACATTTTCCGTCCAGAATGGCGGAGAAAGTAGTCAAATGACTTGTCGAAAGATCCAAAATCTCCACCATAATAGGACAAACTGATCCAACGGGTCTCGGTGAGCGTGGTCATTTTCTTTGGTAGTCGTTCCGTCTCGAGTTGCCACACCTATATGCCAAGCCACGTGAGATGACACGGGTGTCCTGGTTCGATTCTCATGATCACTTCGCCAAGGGTCCTCCCACCACCATGGAGGAAAACGAAGTCAACCCATGGGCTCCGAAACCCCTTAGAATAGGGTCGAGGCTGGAGTATATGAGAAAACTCCATTTTGAAGGTCTAGCATGCCTCAACGCCAGCGACACTAATGGCATCTCGCACCAAATCATGCAAGACAAGACGCTCCCCACCATGTGAGTGGCGAAGTAAATGTTTACCGTCAACATCAATAGTTTGGGTGCACACACACTCGGCCCCCTTTAAAAACTGATGCAGAGGGAAACACAAACGTAAGCTTAAAGCAGGTGTAAACTTGTCAGATGGAAAATGGAATGTGTAAAAGGTTGGTGTAGTTTGTAGCCACGCACCAACCCCGGGCTTAAAATCAAACGTAAAAAAGCGTGCGATTGAGCGGAAGGTAGCGCCTCTAAGAGGCGTTGGAATTCAACGACGACTATTTGCTCTAATTTGAAATTAGTGTTAGCAAAGAGAGATTCGAAAGGTGGAACTTGTTTTGAGCGACAAGGGGTAGTACACCGCGAATCGTAATTAGAGTAAATTACTCTAATTCGGTCGCCCGAAATTTACACCGCGAATCGTAATTAGAGTAAATTACTCTAATTCGGTCGCCCGAAATTTACTCCGTGAATCGTAATTAGAGTAAATTACTCTAATTTAGTCGCTCAAAATTTCGACTCTATCACATGAAATAGAGTAAATGATTTTAATTTTTTCATTATTCTAATAAAGGTAAAGTTTAATTAGCGTTTTTAATTCTAATATGGGTTCGTTTTAAATAGTGTGGAGTACGGACGACCTCATACCGTGCAAAATTGTACTTTATTAAGTAAAAAAGTACAAATAAATATTTAATATAGGCCGTTATCATGTAACTGCGTTTTCACAAACCGCGTAGTGCAAACGTCATAGTGACGATAAACTGTACGTTTTGCCAAATTCTGTACTAATACCTTATTTGCAGTAGAGGATATTAGCATGCCAAATTAGAGTAAACTTCATAGTTGAAAAAGCTCTATCACATAAATTAGCGTTCATTGCTGTAACTTTTTTTTTTTGGTTTTTGTACTCCAATTTTTTCATTACTTTAATTAATGTACTTTCAATGTGCAAAAAATTACAACCCACCGACTAAGGGTGAAGTTCCATCATACGTTTTTGTAATTGTACGACAAACTCTACAGACCGGGTCGATTGAGGGTGAAGTTCCATTAGACGAAAAGTGGGGTTCGTTACTAGACGCCGTACGTTTTCGTACGGCGCCGTACAAAGCCGCACCATTTTTGTCGGACGAAACATCGTTACAGGAAAGCTGTCGGGAAGCTCAAATGATGTGGGCGTAATTCCTGATTGTTGGATGTTTCACTTTTTGAGATCCGCGAAGCAATCGAGCACATCATCCAGTGGGCCCAAATATCTACATCGTACAAGCGATCACACGCGTGCACGTCGTACATGCCATGTGCCTCCTGCCACGTTGAATGCAGGTCAGGTGAAAATATCCTTGCACTCTCCGTCTAACATCCACCGACATTCAAAGTTTGCCGCAACCTTCAAAGTTTGTCGCGTCTCTTTGCCATTCTGTTTCGAAATTTTGATTTATATTTTCAAAATCAAAATATAGCCGAAAACATTATGTACGAATCATTAATTACCTCAAGTGGTACAGAAATTTATTACAGATATTCAGTTTGTAGATTTTTTTCAAGATTTTTAGAATCTGAACTATAACCTATGTGGCGCCAATCATAATTGAGGAAGGTTTTTTTACTGGCCCGACACAATGGAGCGAACTTCCAGCAAACGCTGAAAGTAGACTTGTCCGTACATTTACTGGGACCGCCTAATGGAACTTCACCCTGAGAGCGTTGTTCCATTAGGCGGTCTCAATAAACGTCAAAAATTCGTTTACAGAAGCCATCGTTCCATTCCATGTCGGGTCAGTAATTCACATTTTATTTGCGTAGCACACTTTGATTGGTCCACGTAATAGATGAATACGATTTTAGAAATCTTGAAAGAATCTCTGACAACAAATTGTGACCACATATTTGTACCAGCGAAGGTAAAAAGTGACTCCTACGACGTATTTGATAAAATCTCTACAGGCGGACGAAACTTAAGATTTGTAAAAGCGTACGAATATGCCATAATGGTTAGTGGATGACAACACAAGCGTGAAACAATATCCTTCGTCAAAGATTTTCTTGACGCGCCTCGCATCCTCGGGGTGAAGTTGGTAAGAGTTTTTGTCTGCCAGGGTGGCAGTTATTTTTGCTTAAACACAAAGGGGTCAGGATTATCCTAGAGGCTTCTTGGAAGCTGTCCACTCTGAGGACTTATGGAGGTCTCAGAGTTTCAAAAGTTTTACAGGAGTGTAATTTCTACGCATGTATCAATTACGCAACGCTTGTTGTTTCAACTGTTGGTCGCTTTTCCGTTTTACGGCGACAATGTATGGTAATAAGGGTTCTTTACTCTAATAATGTCGCCACATATTTTTAATTAGCGTGAATTCATGCTAAAATGTGTGTTAATTCTAAAATGGATGCATTTCCGTTTGTCTCCCTAACTTGTGATTGTATTAGCGTTAATGTAATGACGTAATAGAGTAAACTCCTATTCTAAATTGGTCCCAATTATACAATCTCACCAACCACCTCGTCTCAAGCGTTTCGTGATTGGTCGCCCAAATTTACACGTGGACAATTTTATATCCACGCAAACATGACGTGACACCAACCGCCTGTCATACCCGTCGCCATTCGAAAGCTGATCCGTAGGTACGTTAAGAAGCAGGCAGTTAACATGGCTCTTTCATGAAAATCGTCGATCGCTTATCACGTGCATGCCCCTTCTCAAAACTGACGAAAAATTTGAAACTTTCCCGCCTTCTTTGTGTCGTCTAAAATATTTGGACAGCTTGCTGTCACGCAGAATATTAAAATTTAAATTTTGACGACCGAAAGTAAGGGGAATGGTTTCCCTCCCTTTTTCCCACAATTGGGTTTTTTATTTGGTATATATATCTGGCGTTTGGCCCAACAATGCCACTGTCTTTCCGCATCCTTCAGTTACCTTGACTTTTGCTTCTCTATTATTTGCTTTGTATCATCATTTTGACAAAAAGTCAGCTCTATTATTTGCAATATGTGGCCTTTTACTTCCCATATTACCACTTTTTTTGCGGCGAAAAACACCGCTACGGCGGGTTTATTACCACCACTAACTGAAGAGGACATGGATTGTACTGAAACCCAAGGACCAAACCCACCGAACGAAGGAAGGGGATCACCCGACGTGGACCCCCTCGTGGAAGGCGCGGTGATCGAAAATTTGGACCCACCGTGTGATAAATACGGGAACGCCTGGGAGTCGACCCGAAAAGTTCAGCAAGTGTCAACGAAGGTTACTGGACTTCGGGCAATCAATTGGATGATCGCCGATTGTCACGCGAATGGAAAAGATCTGCTCATCCCGAGGACTGTGAAGATGTTTCCGCAACATTTTTCGGGGGCGTATCGTACAAGTAAGAATTTTATCCATTGTCCTTACCTTTATGTAGCAACCCTCGGTTGCTTAATTTGTGTGTCGCTATTTCTCATTGTTTGTAATTGAATTTTACATATTAAGTTATAAATTGATTATGTCCCCCTCGTATTGCATGTTTGTCCATGCCATATTCTTCCCCCTAACCATCTCGTGTACTTATGATGGCTTGTTATACAACGTCGTCCAATAGCTATTTGCTGTGTGTTCAAACGTATGTACCGGCGACGACATAGTGTCGTCACCAATATGCGTGAATTTAAGTGTACTACATCCGAGATTCGGCAAATGTTGGAGAAATCGAAAAGCTGCGACAATGCGTCGTCGCTTTAACGTTGGAAATTTTCAATGAAAACGTCGTCCGGTAAATCGTGTAAGCGACAATACAACGTAACGTCTAACGAAATGGTGCATACGCGACAACGTCCAATATTGAAGCCGCGTGGTAAGTGAAACGTGGGATTCAATTTGTTTTATCCTCGCCCCACTGTTGGAATTTTCAAACCCATCGGAAAGGGTTCGAAGTAATTTTGTGCATGGCCATTCGTAATGTAAGTATCCCCCGCACGAAATAGTTTATTTTTACGTAATAAAGGTAGGGTTTTATGTCTGTATTGTGTACTGCACCCTCCACTCTTCATAGCCGTCTTCTTCCCCTCATTTTTACACGCTAAATTGAAGCTAAGCTATGAAGGGCGGCAACAAGCAAAGTAGGCGACCACGTACAGTGGCGGCTCATCGTCGTCGCTATCCTCCCCTTATTTCGGCGACCGGTGAAGAGTTAGCAAGGCAACGGGAGGCAGCAATCCCGTTAGCCATTGGATGGGAAGGAAGAGAAAGGGAAGGAGGAGAAAGGGAAGGGAACAAAAGGGAGGCATCTGTTGAGGTGAGTAGGGTGGAGGAGGTAAACAATGAGGGGGGAAAGGGAGAAAAGACGACAGTTGAGGAGGGGGAGAAGGAAAGAGAGGCGGGGGAAGCAGTAGAGAAGATGAAAATGAGAGTAAAAAAGAAATGTATGGTTTTTGATGAGAGGGAGGAGGAGGAAAAAGGCGAGGTAGGGGGGGGGAGATAGCACATTAAGTGCGGAGGGGTGGGGGGAGGCGGTATTTTCTGAGGTAGGATGGGAAAAGGCGGAGACGGTTGAGGAGGGGGAGGGTAGTAAAGCGGGGGGAGGAGTAGCGAGGAGGAGTACGAGGCTAAAAAGGAAAATTAGGGTTTCTGGTGAGAGGGGGGAGGAGGAAGTTGGTGAGGCGGGAGGGGACGCAGCTATAGGTGTGGAAGGAAGGGGAAAAGGGGCGATGGTTGACGAAGGGGAGGGAAGTGAGACGGGGGTAGGAGTAGAGAGGAGGAGTACGAGGATAACAAATAAAATTAGGGATTCTGATGAGAGGGGGAGGGAGGAAGAAGGTGAGGCGGGAGGGAAGGCGGCGTTAGATGAGGAAGGAAGGGGAAAAAGGGCGATGGTTGAGGAAGGAGAGGGAAGTGAGGCGGTGGGAAGAGTGGAGAGGAGGAAGATAATAAAAAGGAAAAAGACGGTTTTTCATGAGCGGGAGGAGGGGGGAGGGAGTGAGGCACAAAAAAGGTTAGAGAGGAGGAGGGAAATAAAACTTGGAAAACGAAAAGTTAGTCATTGGAGTGATGAAGATTACGTCCCCTCGACTTCTTGTAGCGATGAGAGCATTGTGGATGGGGAGGAACCGCCGGTTGAGAATCTAGCCCCCGAGGTAGAACATCCCACGGATATTCGAGTATGGAAGGATGTAGATGAGCTCGCCACCGAGGAAGAGCAAAGTCCGGATAGCGAGGGACGACAACAAGAGGGTGAATACGCGGATGATGACGACGTGCCTGAGGTGCCTCCATCACCGAATAGGGAGAGAGGCGTTGTATTGGGACATCCGGGTCCTCAAGCTCCCTACCGAGTTGAGGACCCTGATTGGTTTTTTCCTACTCCCACGGGAGAGGAGGACATGGACAGTTTTGTGCCTCGGTCGAGCACTTCATTCCGGTTGGCGAATGGCCTGAACACTGGAGGTACGGTGAACCTCGATCCCTAAACCCAAGGGAAAATCCGCGACCGGAAATTCTAGACATCCCCCCGGATGTTCTCGCTCATCCGACGTGGCTGTTCATCGACGGTGATGACCGAGGCTCGACGTTCGCCCACATACGGCAATTCAATTCGGCGGATCCACGGCATTCATGGATTGTTCATGATGACCGCGGGTATCGCGTGAATGTTCCCCACCTATTGCGGCTTTACCATCCGTGGGACCCTCGTATATACGCCGTCCTAAAGTATTGTAGTTGAACTCCCAAGGTAATAGCTTTGCGTAAGGCTCGTACCTAAGTTCTACATAAGTTCTGAAATGTTCGTGTGAGGCGACCCCGTTTATGCGAAATTCCACGGGTTCGGCGTCCGATGACCCCACCTCCACCACCGACAGAAGAGGAATGGCGACGAACAATCGAGGCACTCATTGAGCAATTGGCCGCCCATCAACAACAAATAGCGATGCTCACTCGAGAGTTGTCTCAAAAAAAATTGCAATAATTAGTATGTATGTTACTTGCTAATTAATTAGAATTTCTTTTCTCTCTTCTCTTGTCGTTGGTAACCCACACACTCACAATGTTTTTTATTTTTTAATTAGTCGGGCCACTTCAATACAGCTACGACAGAGGTTCATCCGTAAGTAGCGACGAACTCCAGTCGTCGCTGAACCATGAATCTTAGGGGAGTCAAGTTTTACGCCATTCAGCCACAATAGATGCTCGTCGCTGAATTAGCGACGACAGATTGACGTCACCTAATTCAGCGACGACCATCTATTGTGGTTGAATTAGGCGATGACAATCTGTCGTCGATAATTCAGCAAAGACCAACCTAACTGAATTAATCATCTTCATAGGAATTCAATCACTAATTTTTTTTTTGTTTCATTACTCCAATTGCAGAGTACCAAAAGGCGATGCGGTGGTGGGTAGAAAGGGTGGCGCTACTCAAAGGGGTAAGGGAGACTACTCTCACCTTATCTTCCACGGGATTTGGAAAGAGAAGTGTGGCGCTAACGAAGGCGTTACCGTGAAGGGGAAAGAAAGAGTTACCATGTGTTGTCAAGGTTCACGAGGAACTAGTGGACAAATTCTTCCGATTCCAAAACGCGGGATTGAAAATGTCTACTGTCACTATGGGAAAAATGGTAAATCACATCATCGCCGATATGAAGAAGGAGGGTGCGCTTGGTTTTAGCGACGAGAATTGTGAAGAGATCAAGCCAAAAATCAGTCGGCGTTGGATTCAGCGCTTTTTTGAAAAGCATAGCATCGTCGCCCGAGCTCAAAAGGGGAAACTACGACTAAGTCCGGAGAAGGAGGAATACATTGAAAGATCCGTGGCATATCACATGGGCGTACTAAAAAGGGGATTCCAATCGGGTATGCTTCATATTTCCCTTCCATTTATTGCCTCTTGTCATATAAAGTTTTGTATTTTGTTTCCCCTTTCATTGTACTTACTTGTGTTTTGTTTTCTTTTGCGTTTCTCTACTTTTTTGGTGGATAAAAGGTCTTTTTAACGAGGATTTGGTGGTGAACATGGACGAGACGCATTTGATTGTAAATATGGACAACAAAAAGACTTTAGGCTTTTGCGGCGACGAGGTTGTTCGATACGCGGACGTTACGGGCGGCGGAGAGTCCATGACATTGATGGTACGACTCACGGGGGGAGTGAACGCCCGAATAGAGGCTCCAATGTTAATATTAACCAACCGCGCTCAAAGTTACCCGATAAAGGGCGTTCCCGAAGATGTACCGGGTAAGTTTCATTAAATTTTAAATCCTTGAAATTTTGTTCATCTCCCTTAAAAACCACTAATCTTTACGTAATCCTCTTTATGAATACATGTTTTGCCCTTTCCTATTGGTTGTTAATGCTCTCTCCTTGTCCTTTTCCTCGTCATTCAAATTTTCTCCCTCTTCCCCCCCTCTCCCTTCCTCGTTAACTCCCCCTCACGTAATTCACCCCTTCCCCCTATCCTTTGTTTTTTCCTAGTGTAGGAGTTTGCTACCAACCGGCCCCAAAGGATAGAATGATAAAACCGTATTCCCGCAATGGATAGAAGAGCCGAGGTCTTACCAAGGAGACCGCGAAGGACGTGAAAAAATAATATTCCTCGACAATTGTGGCGGTCACAACAATTCCGAGGAGTTGAACCGAGTCTTACTCGCCAATAGGACTATACTACACTTATTCCCTCCTTGCGCGACTCACCTCGTGCAACCCGCCGACTCCTTCGTCATTTCGAAAATTAAAGAGGTTTGGTCGCGGAAATGGGAGGATTGGAAAATGAACGGCATCGAGAAGCATGCGTGGTCCCAACCGAGTGGCAAGGGTTGGTCCGGGAAGCTTGTCGGGCACGGGAAGGCTTTTTTCCTTACGCTTACTCGCGATTCAATTCGCGAAGTCAACGCAATGAAGGACAAGAATGGGATGGGTTACGCACGTAAAGCTATGATTCAGTGCGGATTGTCATTAAAGGACGGGAAATGGGAGGAGAGCATGCTCACACCGGATTTACAAATTATCATCATGAAATGGCAATGCCATTTCAAAGGCGATGAGGAGCAAATCCCCTCTATAGTGGCACGAAATTTTGTCCAATGCATCCAAGATGCTGACACTCGGGAGGATGAAGTTCTTGATGACACGGACGCTGAATGGCAGACCGAAGATTTTGGGTCATTTCATAGAGAAGTGTTGTAGTGTGTGAAGAGAGGACAAGGTTTATCATAAAATTATAAAACTAGTGTTGATTCGTTATAGTTTTTTATTATTAATTTTGGATGGTTAGTGTGGTAATTGTATTTAGCGTTTGCCAAAAAAAATTGGGAAAATTGTATCATTGATGATTTCAATATAATCGTATCCTTCTTGGTGTTTCATTTTAAAGTTTGTTGCTGATAATGATGTATGGAGAAAGACTTCGATGACTTAACGTTTGTCAAAGTATGTCGGATAAATTGTACCCTTTATGTATTGGATATAATCGTGTCATTATTTGTTTTTCGTTTTGAAGTTTGTTACTGATAATGATGTATGGAAAAAGAATTTGATGACATCACATGTTACACATGTATTTAATGTGTTTAAGGCTTCGTCGATTACACGTTATATACCCGTGATATCGACAAATACAGTCCATTCATAGCTTTTTTTCAGCATTCAGACAGTTATAGCGACGACACATTATCATCGCTGAAGTGCACAAATTTGGCACAAATGTTTGCAATGTATTTAAGGCTTCGTTGGTTACATGTGAAATTCTACGGATGGCGAAAAAAACAGTCCATTATTATGTCAGTCCCGGCTTCAAACAGTTTTAGCGACCACACAGTTTCGTCGATGAGGTGTAGAAAGTCGACACGATAATCCAGCGACGAGAACGTCTCGTCGCTGAATGGAATTTTTTATGGTAAACTAAATTGTAACATTCAGCGACGAAAATATATCGTGGCTGAATGATACAACTTTGACTCTACTATAGATTGAAGGTATACATAGTCGCATTATAAGTTACATCCCATAAATTACTTGTGTGTCACCAGCATAACGCGAATTTTTTGACCAAACAAATAAAATGTAATCCCAAGTTATTTTTTTTAAAACCCGTTAATAGTAAAAAAATTATACACTTCGCCTCTTAAGCTTGATCCACCGTAATCACAAACAAGAATCAGAATTCATTTTTGTTTCTTGTATTTCCTTATTTCATTTTCGGTCCTGAAATGTTTTTTATTTTATTTATTTCGTTATCATAATAACCTCGGATCATAACTTTTTAACAAGAAAAAGCACATTTTAGAAACGTAGAGCAAACTAATATATAAGATACAAAAATCAAAAAACACAAATACTAAACATAAATATGGGTAATATAAATTAAAACCATAAACAACTGATTCCTTTTATTTATATTTCTTTCACGAGGCACATAACAGTTGTACAAAAGTTGGAACCCTATATATAAAAATAATTCAAAATAGGTCAAACGAAATCCTATGTCGGATAATCACCGAATGTACAACTCCAAGAAAACACGAAATATTATTCTTACCTACATTTCTCCATATTTAAATTATTTTTGTTATTTTTGTAATAAATAACTAAACTTAATAACATCAAAGCTACCCATACCCTACCTCTTTTAAAATCTTTCCTTTTTTTTTCCCCCTCTCCTCCCTCACCTCTACTCTCTTCCTTTCCTCGCTTTCCCTCTTTCCTCTCCTCCCTCACTTTCCCCCTATTGTTCAAACTTATTCTTTTATACTTCAATAGTATGCCCGTTATCTCCATTTGTAGAAAGAATACTGCATATGTCACAATTGCAAAATAGACAAACAAAAAAAAGTGAATCAATAAAAAATTAGCGACCACAACCAACATACTTCGAATAACAACAAAACAAACAAATAAAACAAAATACAACAAAAGGTTAAAAAAAAAACAGCTATGTAGAAACAAATTCGAGAGATCCACGAAAAAGGAATGGAATAGATTGAGGGCGAAGGGGCGGCATTTTAAGGGGGGGGGGGTGGGGAGGTGGGAGGAGGTAGACACATTGGGAGGGGTGCGATAGACACCTTCAACGTGAGGAGGGAAAGATATGAGAATATAGGGAGAGAGTGGGATTCACGGATAGGGAGAAGCAGATTCGGAGGGAGAGAGGGGGAGAGGGAGAGGGTAGAGGGAGATTGGGAGAGAAAGAGGCAAGGGTAGAGAGGTAGAGGAGAACGGGGAGAAGGAAAAGGGATAACAATACAATTGGAGAACATGTAAACAATTAAAGTGACACACACTGAAAAGGAGAGAGAGGGAGAGGAGAAAATAGAGAGAGTGCAACAGAGGTAGAGAGAGAGGAAAAGGGGGGGGGGGGGGGGGGGGGAGGCGCAGCAAAGGGAAGGTGAGGGACACACAAACCGGAAGAGGGAACGATATTCACCATAAAGTTAAGGAGATATGGAAGAGACAGGGTGGTTGGACGAGGAAATGGTAGGTTGATAGGGTGGAACCCATGGATGAAAGGTGGAGCAGGCGGCGGAGCGTTCGTCTGCTTCGCGGTGAACAAAATGAAATATTTGTAAAAAAAACGCTGTAAAAATTCCCTCTAAAAACGGTTGGTTGTGATTCGCCAAAAACAAATTATTTTTTTTATGGACTGTCCGTGTTTGGCGTTTCCTATCCCCAAATATCACCAACGCCAAATGATGTTGTTTTATTCTAAAAAATACAAATAACAACCTTAATTTAGTATTTTTTGGCACATCAACCTCGTATTAGCATAAACGTTTACTTTATTTTGTGTTCGACACCCTATTACAATGGACATTTATACTAACTGGGACCATCTTCACCTTAATACAATAAATTTTTACGCTAAATGGACTATAACCATAAAATAGCATTAATAGTAGTTAAAAGTGCTTACAAAGAACCTACTCGGTATTGAAATTGTATATGTTTAGGTTACAGTTATACGTCGTCGCGACATTGCATCAGTTACGTTCATTTACTGAAAAAATGACTTTCCACAGACGAATTTGTTCGACGTTCACACTGTTGACAATACGGTTGTTGGTCTAAAAAGTGCGAACGTAAATTTTTAGGACCCGGATTCAACCCCTTTTAAGACCGCACATTCTCATGCGTCCGCGGTTATTAAATATAATAAATTGTACCTTTTTACCTAAAAAAGTACAATTCTGTACGGCCTGACACTATCCGTACACCAGACTAATTATATGATGTCGTACTAGCGTTTTGTACGGTACATACAAATTAACCCTAAATAGAATACAGAAAAAAATTGAATGAACCACGCTTATGGAGAATAATTTAAAAAAAGTGCGGGACGGAATTAGTGTACACAACGCTAATAACGATTGGCGGTGTAGTTTATGTGATATAACTTTTTCACAAAGGAAGTTTACTCTAATTTATTTAAGTACTCTATATTGGGTTATGTCGGCATTAATTATCCGCGCTGAAATTATGAACACTAAATCACGTAGACGTACAAAATCTGTCTGTCCGTATATTTTTGACGTCATTATGACGTTAGTAATATTTGTCGCGCTGAATGTCAGTTAATGTTCACACTGACGGCGATGCTATCGACGGACGAGAGTTATGCGAACGGCTTTTTTTCGATGTGATTGATTTTTTGTTTAGTGCGATTTCACGTGCGAGCTCGATTCTATTAAATCATTATTTGTACCTTTTTACTCATAAAAGTACAATTTTGCACGGTCTGACGTCGTTCGTACTCCATACTATTTAAAACGAACCTATATTATATCTTTTTACGCTAATTAAACCTTACCTTAAATAGTATAATGAAAAAATTAGAATCATTTACTCTATTTAAGGTAATAGAGTCAAAATTTAGGGCGACTGAATTAGCGTTACTTACTCTAATTACGATTCGCGGTGTATCGATTGAAAGGTAACATTCTCAACTTCCGATTGGCGGTCTCAAATCGGAAACGGGACAATTATGTACCGAAAAAATATGTTTTAAGTGGCGAAAAAAACATTAACACTACACCGTGAATCGTTATTAGCGTATTGAACGCTAATTCGGTTCCATATTTTTTTTTCCAAATTCTCAAATATAATTATCCATACTATTTAAAAAAACATAATTCCTAATTAGAGTAGACGATTTCTTTGGAAATTTCCAAATTCCCAATTAGCGTTAATAACGGTAATTATTCCTATACGCTAAAAAAACTTATACGCTAATAACGATTCGTGGTGTAGAAGCGATTGACGGTGTGTAATGTTTACTATCCCATGTGCACACGCCCTTCGTGCGAGGCATTTTTGCTTGTATTCCCCGAAATTCCAACGACCGCTCCACATGGGGGGGTTTCTTAAGAAGCAATGGGGTACAGCTGTCATTCAGGCTGTAGCCACTTGCTCCCGGACACGATGAGCCCGGAACTTTTGCAGTTTTTGGAGAGCAAGTTTGTCGTTTCTTGACATTTGTTCGTATCCTCCTGAAAGTCATAAATAGTCGATACTCTCGCGGTGAAGTCTACACCAGTATAGCATGTCGGGTGTCAGAATTTTCTCCGTACGCTGGTCTTTTTTTTTCTGGAGGTGACGTGTGCATAAATTCACCGGAGAAAGTGATTTGATACGCACTTTTCAAAGATCTTCAAGATTTTGCAGCCTAACGGGAGAGAGAGCGTTGTTCCTTAGATTGGCGAGGGCGGGGACGTTTGCAGATCAACGAATCGTGCGGCCGCAATTTATCAGCCGTCCGATTTCACTTAATGTCAAACTGATTGTCCGACGGCCAATAGCACAACCACCGCGAATCGTTATTAGCGTCAAGATTTTTTTCGCCACTCAAAACATCTTTTATCCGTACACACCTGTTAGATTGTGGATCTGACGGTTGCGATTGAAAGGTAAAATTCTCAGCTTCCGACTGGCGGTCTCAAATTGAAAATCCCACAAGTGTGTACGGAGAGAAGATGTTTTAAGTGGCGAAAAAAACCTTGACGCTAATAACGATTCGCGGTGAAGTTCTAATGTTTCGTATCGATGGAAAACAATAGTGTTGTGTATCGGTAAGGATTTGCCGATAACCGATATGGGCCTTTTTTCGGGTATCCGATAATCGATATATTGGTACGATATATCGACATCGGTCTTATCGCCGATAAGTAGCCGATAATATCGGGTACTTATCGGCGATAATGCCGATAACGATAATTATCGGCGATAACTGTACGAACCGTACAGATAAATGTACGGTCTGTACTCTCAACTGTACGTCATATTCTCCGGACGTGTACAAGCATAGAAAGTACTGTAGCCGCCATGAAATCTGTACGATTTTGATACGGATCCAGTAAAATCGATGTACCTTTCACATCCGACGCCATGGCTTTGTCCCTTAATTCCTTGAAATCCACTAGGGACCTGCCACGTGTCAATCTGTCGGCTTTTTTGGCAAAAGCTGCCAAAAGAGCCATTCCGGGATGCCGGCGCTCACGCTGGCCCGTCCGTTCATGTTTTCTCATTCCAAGTCGTCCGTTCGATTCCGGCGGCGGGCAGAATGTTATTTTGCGTCCGTTGGACTTTTGTGTCCGCCGTCCTTTTCCAGTTCCATGTTCAGCAGTTTTTTAGTAAATTTCCGTACGTCGCCGTAAAATATTTGTTCAGTTAACCGGCCAACGTTTATGCGCAGCGTTTACCCTAATAAATTGCAGTTAAACTGTAACAGAACATATTTTTATACGTGGCATGCCACGCTATATAAAATCAATAAAATAATACAGTATGTTATAAAGTACTATTGAACGCATACTATATATTTTTCTAAGTTATCGCCGATATGGAATTTGTTGGTCCCAGACCGATATATCGAAAGCTCTGACCGTTCGATAACCGATAACTATCGGTATCGGTGTTATCGCGATAAGTTTTTTACCGATACACAACACTAGAAAACAAAGACCAAGGGGCAAGGGCCAAGGGATGGATTTCAAATTTTGAATGTATCGAAATATCGACGACCTAAATTGACCCGTAAAAAAAGTAGGGAATCTATTATAAAAACTGTACAGAATCTTGACCAAAGACAGGATTGGGCTTCAAATTTTAGCTGGACAAAATACGACAAACAAAAGTCCAGGTACAAAGTCAAAGGGAGGTGAAATAGCGGTTCTGCTGTGAAATTTGGCCCATGATGTATAGAATCGAATCCGTCGAAATTACACGCACGATTTTTTCCTAAAAAGAATTGTTTCGAAATATCCACAGATAGTGTGACCAGGAATATATTAACGCGATCGGATTGAAACACGTGTCTGCTACAAGTGTTAGACAACTGTAGAGGAGACATGACACGACATCCTACAAAAGTGGCACATTCTTTCTATTCTCCCGATTGACACGAGATGGTTTCAAATTTCAGTTTTGAGAACTATTGAACCACTTCGTACAGGCGAAATGCGCCGAGACCTGCACACTTTGCAAAATACCGCCCGGGTACCGCGGATTTTTAGGGTCATAGGGTTGTTGGTTGTGTTTTTTTTTATATAAAAAACACGAATGGGAAAAAAAACCCTAAACATATTTATACTTGCGACGCGGCGCGCGGCGCGAGGCGTCGTAAAGCGAAATTGGAGTGAAAGGAGTGCAGGGCGACGTGGACCCCCTCACACGCGACCTTCACACCTAAAAACGCTCGATTAAGTAATGTACACCGCGAATCGTAATTAGAGTAGATTACTCTAATTCGGTCGCTCGAAATTTCGACTCTCTGACATCAAATAGAGTAAACGATTCTAATTTTTTCATTATTCTAATTAAGGTAAGTTTAATTAGCGTAACAGAATTGTAATATAGGTTCGTTTTAAATAGTGTGGAGTACGGACGACGTTCGACCGTGCAAAGCTGTACTTTTTTAAGAAAAAAAGTACAATTAATGATTTAATAGATTCACGCTCGCACGTGAAATCGCACTAAACGAAAAATGAATCTCATCGAAAAAAAGCCGTTCGCATAACTCTCGTCCGTCGACAGTATCGTCGTCAGTGTGAACATTAACTGACATTCAGCGCGACAAATAATACCTACGTCATAATGACGTCAAAACTATACGGACTGACAGATTTTGAACGTCTACGTAATTTAGTGTTGATAATTTCAGCGCGGATATTTATTACCGACATAACCCAATATAGAGTAGTTAAATAAATTAGAGTAAACTTCCTCTGTGAAAAAGTTCTATCACATAAATTATAATTAATTACTCTAATTGTTTTTTTTGGTTTTTTTACTCTAATTTTTTCATTACTCTAATTACGATTCGCGGTGTACCTTTCAAGCGAACCTTAAACCGTCTTTTGTTTCGAGGAAAGGAAAAACCGTCTTTTGTTTTGGGAAGCTTTTGTTTCTCAAAATGCTCTCAAAAATTACAATCTCTTCCCATCGATGCACGAAAGCTTTCAATTCATCCCACAATCTTGGCGCTGAAATGTTTTTTATTAACGCGTCAACATGCCATTCATGAAAATATATACGATTCCAACCTATTTTTAAATCTTGTTGTCGTGGAGCCGATTTAGCCAACCTATGGGTATTTTTTTTAAAGGTCGGGGTATTAGTAATCCTTGTTTATCACACTATATGAGACTGAAACGTTTTTACTAAAATGCTTCATCCCTACTAGACCAGACTGTTTTAAAACCATTTTTTCCGTTTTATGGACATTCCGTTTGTGTCCGCAATGTTTCTTACTTTGTTTTCACCTGTTCGTTACTACTTCACTCATTTTGCCTGTTACGATTTAAAGTGTTACAATCACATGTTTACCAATAATGGATGATTGTGAAACAGGAATGGCCATACATCACACAATTAGGTGGTCCTCTTTATTTTCAAATTTGTTGGTATTTACAATATATTAAACTTATCGCAGTTGACTATGTGTGTAAGTATCACGTAGAGTTTAAGTTTGCTTTGCCAACTATGGTTGGTTATGCGGGCACACTTACACACCATGTATTCGCATTTGTTTGGGGACGATATAAACAAATTAACACGGATATTAGTTGGTGTTTGAGAAAAAATTATACAAAAGTTTTAAGTAAGTGTTTTTTATGTAAGCTTTTTTCAATTTTATATTTTCCCATTACTCCATTAACCTTCTTCCATAGTATAAGGTGCTTATAATAATTAACAATAGTAGTCTCTTGTAGACTCTTGACTAAACAACTTCAACAACATGCTTCGACAAACGAACTAGTGTCCCAACTAAATCCCCCAAGGTATAACCAAGCTTCGAATGGACAAAAGTAGAGCTAAAGAAATAAACTAGTTGAATCCCAAGCTCTTTCACCGCTCTCACCACACAAAGCCTCTACATTAATTCTAGCCCCGTGCTTAAAGTTGTAGGGCATGAACCTATCCACATGCTTGCTCGAATGACTATTGTATTGGAGCGATAATCCGATTAGGTACTCTCGAGCGCTGTAGGGAAAAATATCTTACTCCCTAGGACGGCGTCGCTCGTATGAGACCATCGTCTCTTGATAAACCATAGTCATGAAGGTTCGATATCAAAATTTGTTAGGACCCGACGTACATCGGTATAAATATGTACCACGGTGTGCCTATGGGACCTAAGACTCTTGTTAACAACTAACAATGTCGCGAGGGCCTCGATTTGAGGGCGATGGAGTGTCTTTAGATCGACGGGTGAAATGCCATTCGTGTAGACCCTCGTGAGCCCATAACGAATGTGGACATGACATCATCATCATCATCAACGTCATCAACATCATCACCATCACCATCGTCATCATCATCATCGTCCTCGTCGACCTCATCACCACAATCATCATCATTCTCACTACAATCATCCGTATTACCATCATCACCGTCATGAGTCACATCACCATCATCGTTGCGTACACCATCGATGCCAAATCCCCAAAAAGGAAAAAAAGACAAAGAGCCTCGAAAATGAAGTTTTTGGTCGTTGAGAATGGGCAAACTTATTGATTTTTCAAAATCCGACAAGGGGATCCCTTTCGCATAAAACACCCGCTACGACAACCCAAACAATATTGAATTTGCGCATGGAACAAACGCAGACAAGAAAAAAACTGGAGAACGTGTCAACAATGAACAATCACAAATTTACACTTGAAGCAAAAAATAGCCATTATTGTATTCATGTGAGGGATATGGCCTAGTTTTCACATTTGACTTGGCTCAAGTCATTGCCGGCATAGGGCTATCTCCTCTCTCTCTCTACTCCAAATCTAGGTTATCCATGTCTTGCTAAAGCGACGCAACTTCACCTTTTTCAAATTTTGTACGTATAGCGGAAAGTATACGAAATTTACGAAAAGTTCAAAATCATGAAAAAATAATAAATATTTGTAAAAGGTAAAAAAAGTCACGAATGGGACACCCTCGACATCCGGTACCCCGATATTAACGGGATATCGGCGGCCATACGAATAATTGCAATCGTGGAGAACGCCATTCGAATGACCACTTTCGGGCCCTGATGGAGCCCGAAGTCTTCTGTAGTCCACACTATCAAATTTTAAATGATTCCACATCACACTTGTTCAAGAAAGACAATTTTTTCTGTCTTTAGCGGCTATTATTTAAGTAGGAACTTACCCGATAGAATATACAGGCGTTCGTACACTTTGTCTCTTCAATAAAGCCAGATGAAATAGTGGTTGCGTAAATAGTGTTTGTCGCGTTGTTCGGCACCCGTCGGGCAGGCAGAAAAATCTTTGACATGATGCTTTCCTCCCGTCACGGTTTTGATTTTTTTTATAGTCAATATGCCAAATGATACGCTGGCGCCGACGTGGCGCACGAAGAAGCGCGTTCACAAAGCGTGCGGTTTAAATGTATCTTGTCATTTCCTTTTCTGACTTCATGCAAATGCTGAATATTTTGAAAGATATCTGATAGAAACCGCCGGAAGACCTCTCGAGAGAGTCGCAGCCAATTTGAAACGTGTCGTTCTATGAACGGCCAGAAATTTTGTTGAGCCTGCTAGAAGCCTAGAATCTGCTAGACTCGGCTGCAATCCCGAGGACTACAGAACGTGTACGTATGCAAATCCTCTCCGCAAAAAATATCCGTTATCATCCGCCGATTCTTGCTTTTGTGGCAGGTGTTTTACTTCGAGCGTCATCCCTGTCGGTTCAGCAGATAACGGTAAAATTGCTGACGGCTGCTGATGTTTCTGTGAGAGCCGCCGAAGCATTGAACCATATCAGCCGTCAAATATTGTCACAATCATCTGAACGCCGTCGATTTACACTGAAGTCGGTAAAACGGTTTTGACGAACACACAAAACCCGACGCGCTTGGCTGTATAGTACAGTACAGTACATTAATGTAGCATGGTTTTCAAGATTTCCTTTCAACCTCATCGTTCTTTCAAGCCAATTCGCTCCGTACTACTGACCATTTTCTTTCGTCAATCATGACAGACAACATGGTACGTACAGTACAGTACTGTACTGTACTGTACAATAATATACAATCTCATACAAGACAATATTGTACTACATTAACGGTCACTTGCACGATCTTACAGGGTGGCCGTTAGAACGTCAGCAACACTCGACAGCCTAACGGCGGAACATAGAGATGTACTTTCCCAGTTACCGTACCTGCTGCTTTCCCTGCATCCATTCTGCTGCTCCTAGAATCAGCAAAAGTTCCTGAAGCGTGGTCTATTTATCTCTGCAGGAATGCCTTGAACTGCAACGTGATGCTCTTTACCACAAAAGGCAAAAGCTCTCTACAAAGTCAAAAGCTACAGTATATATAGTATGACCTAATATAATATGAATGAGTATTTTTATGCACCTTACCTGGATCGAGAAGATATCTACGTAGTTATATGCTCCTTTTTTGTAGTTTAAAATTAGGGTTTCGTGCAGTGAAAAAGCTGTAAGTAAACGAAGCGTGATCAGCTGAACGTATTTAAGAACTTAAAGTTATAAGATTTTTTTTGGCTGGAATTTTTTCGTGCAATTTAGAACTGATACCAATTCGTAAGGTTGCAAAATTACTAAACTAAAAAGTTTAAAGGCTACAAGATTTAATAGGAAGGAAAAAACTGAATTAGTTGCACAGATTTATTCTGAGTTTCCTCACCGAGATGTTTTCTTAAGGAAAAAACAAAATATGCTTGATACAAATGTTAGCTAAGTCCTTTTTTTGTAAAGGAAAACCTAACCAGTGTTTATTCCAAGATTCCGGAGCTTGTTGGACGTCGTATTTTTTGTTTAAACGTGAATTATAAACGTAAGAAAATTTGGTGAACTGGAGAATATTGGTTTTTGGCAATATGAGTTTCTCATTTCGAGGGGTACGAGGAGACCTGGAAACTGGAGGACTTTTTCCTTTTCCAGCTGAACGTCGCCTGGTACTCTCCCTCTCCCTCTCCCTCTCTCTCTCCCTCTCCCTATCACGAGAATAAAAATGAAGTGATCTGTGAATATCTCCATTTTCTCAAACTATCTATTTATTTTTCTATTTACCTTTTCCTTTTCAAGAATCTGCCTCCACTTTTCTTCTATTTCAAATTCGATCGAGTGATTTTTCTTGGAGCCATTTTTTCTGACATGTTTGGTGAATTTTTTTTCACCTTTTATGTACAATTTCTTGCAAAAATAGACAAGGTTGTCCTTTGTCTTTTCTGTCCAGTGCATGATTTTAATATGTGAAAAGGTATGGAAACGCTATATATGGTTACCTCATACTGTAAGTGTACTATTTGTAAAAAACCGTTTAATACTATTATAATACGGGTGACCAGATATACGGTTTTCATGTTTTTGCACTTTTGAAATATGGTTCACTGAGATAAGTTTGGTTTTTTTTGACATAATTAGTGTGGACTCGTTTAGTTTTCAACATTGTGTTGTTTTCCTAACAGCTAAACATGTTGCTCCCCCCTCCCCCCCCCTCCCCTTTTTTTTTCTTTACTTTGCATACGAAATTAGTGGTTTTACACAAGTTTTTTTTGTTGTCCATGCTTCTATACAGTTCAAATAAACAAGTTTAACACTAATTTCTGTGGAATAGTTTGGGTATCATGTTAATTGTTATTTGTATGCATGGAAATACTTTCAGTAAAGCATGTTATTTTATTTCCTCCTAAGACATGGAAGATCTAGGAATAAAAAATACTGTGGGACTCATTTTTGCACGTATTCAATAACAAGATACACTAACTTATACTTTACTTACAATTCAAAAGTAAAAAATGTGTGAAAACGCTACATCTGGTGAGCCGGTTGAATATGCGTATTATGCAGGGTTTTCACGTATAATATGCGTATAATGTGGGTTAACTACATATAGCGTTTCCATACCTAGGCGCACATTAAAATTGTGCTCATACTTTACTATGTTGGACTCAATTTTCCGCAAATTGGTTCTTTGGAAGGCTGTAAGGCTGTTTTCCCTTCATTTCATGTCGGTGACGAATGTTTTTTGAAACCTAGGAAACAATAAAACAAAAAAAGTTATTTGTAATTGTGAGGAAAAAGGTGTACAAATCCCTCGGTCGCGGCTCCCATACTCACGTTAAAGTAGAAATGTGAGTTTTTTCTTTGTCGATATCATAGACACTTTTATCTTGTCTGTATTATAGGACTTCCTTCTTTTGACTGGCTTAAAACTGATGTGAAATTATATGGAAGGGCAGGTCAACTAATGCACAATATGACTTGAGAAACTGTTGTAAAAAGATGACGTAAAACTAAACTAAATTTGTCTTTTTTGATTTGCTTTGTCTGTTTATCGATTGTTTTCAGAGGTTCCAAAGTGGAGGGGGTCGAGTGATAGCTGTTACTCCCAACCCTTTGGCGTTTTTGGCTACAGGTTTGTCCTGTGTCCATTACCAAAAAAAGTGTGGATTGAAAAAATGTTTTTTTTTTCTGCTATGAATCCGAATTCAGTATTATTTACGTGTTTGTGGGTGATATATTGATGAAGTATTTCAGCTAAGCCTGGGGGAGTTCACATTTAGGATGGTTAATTATTTACATTTTTGTTATGCTCCTCAGCAGATTTTAAGATAGACCTTTTGAGAAAGTATATTGTTTTATATTATATTGTATATCTATATGTATATGTGTTTTTATATCATGGTATGTCTACATATAATAATTGTTTTTTCTTTAGTTTAATTGTTAGTTTTGATTGCTGTTTTGTTTTAATTTACAGTTCTTATCATCTTCATGCTCGTTAACTCTCGCCAATCTCCGACATTTTTGGTATGTCTCAAAATCCTTCACATTCTAAACTTTAATTTTTGTTGCTTTCTAATGCCTGAATCTCCTGTAATTTTCAAGAACCAGATATAGTGTGGTTTCTCTGAAATCTTTTACACTGTTGAGTTCTCTCTTTACTCTGTCTTTCTCCGTTTCTCCGTCTCTCTCTTTCTCGCTCTCCCTCTCCCTCTCACACTCTCTCTCCTCTCTCTCTCCTTGAAATTCTTCATCCAGGGAGATAATGGCTTGAAAATGGGTGACGTTCCCTCTTTACAAACTACTCTAAGAACTATTTGAAAAACTGTTCACCCATATTAGACTGTTCACATTGTCTCACATTGCTGCACTCACATTGTCTCCTCTCCCTCTCCCTCTCCCCTCCCCTCTCCCTTCCCCCCCTCCCTCTCCCTCCCTCCCTCTCCCTCTTCCCCTGCAGCTCTGGCTCGGCATGGCCATCTTCCTCCTCGCCACCTGCCTTCGCATGGTTGTGACGTGGCAGCAAATCCACACCCAAATGCAAGTCCAAGGGGCCCTTGCGAACTCTCTCTCTCTCTCCTCTTCTCCCTCGGGAGGACCCACCGAAATTAGAGTGAGAATGGGTCCCTCTTTGACGGGATTGGGCGGTCCCCGGAGTCGATTACAGGCTCTGGGCCTCCAGCTGGCGGTTTTGGATAGGGAGTTGACGGAATCGGATTATGATATTTTGAGGAGTTTGGATTCGGATAATCCTCCGGGAGTGGAGGGGATGGCGGCGAATGAGATCGAGAGGTTGCCGACGTATAAGTATAAGAGGGCGCCGTTTGAGGAGTAAGTGAGAGGGAGAGAGGGAGGGAGGGAGGGAGGGAGGGAGGGAGAGGTAAAGAGAGAGTGGTGAGTTGAGATAGTGAAAGAGAGAGAGCGGTCGGTTGAGATAGTGGGAGATAGAGAGGGCGGTTTTGATGTGGGTTGCTTTTTTCGTATTGATTGTCTCTCTGTCTCTGTCTCTCTCCCTTTCTCTTTCTCTCTTTGTCTTTCTCTTTCTCTCCTGCCCTCCTTCCATCCGGCCCTCCCTTGCGCTCTCTCTCGGTCTATCTCTTTTCTCCGTCTGCCTCTTTTTCTGCAAAGAGAGTTGTTAAGGATTTATTATTGTTAATGCGAAATTAAAATGCATAATACTAATTTATAGCAGAGAGATGAGGAGAGATGTGGGCGATGGTAGTCCACTCCTTTACTTAGCGTTGTTAACATTATTTTATGATTTTCAGCCAAAAAAAGTCGCAACCGGATTAGAGGTATTAACCCTTATAATGATGGGCAGTGGAGTGTGACATCACTATGACAGCAGCGGTGTTAGTTTTTAAATTTTCTATGATGAGTTTCTAGATTTGCTTTGTTTTTTCTTCTCTGTCCTCAGTATGTTTTCCTTTGTTACTCGTCCCTACATGGCAAAGTTTTATTGAGGAATACACTTGTATCTCTCTCCTGTCCCTCTCTCTCCTGCTCTCTCTCCAGACAGACTTTCTTTGCAAAGTGAATGAAGTACCGCCTGTGTTTTCCGGTCCATTTTCATCTTCCCGTCTTCCTTTTCCCTCTATTGTTCGTCTCCTTGCATTTCCCCTTCATTTATCGTCTCTTGTCCACATCTTCTTCTTCATCCTTATCCTCATCCTCGTCCCTCACACTCCCACTCGCTCACGTACTCCTTCTCCCTCTCCCTTTCCCTCTGGCTCTCCCTCTCCCCCTCCATCTCCCTATCCCCCTCTCTCTCGCCCTCCTCCCTCTCTCTATCTCTCTCCTCGTGCTCTCTCCCTGTTATTCTTTTCAGGGAGGACAGTAAGCCCTGCTCAGTTCCTGGAGGTCAGCAGCACTCCCACACTACAGAAAAGGTGTACTCTCTCATCCCGCTATATTCCTCTCCCTTACCCTTTCCACACCAAATGTTTTGAACCGGACTGTTTGCAATTAGTCTTAGTTGGTTCCTCGCTGGCGTTGACATCTAGAAGACCCTCTCCCTCTCCCTCTCCCTCTCCCTCTCCCTCCTCTCCTCTCCCTCTCCCTCTCCCTCTCCCCCCCCCCCTCCCTCCCCCTCCCCTCCCCCCTCCCCCTCCCCTGATGAGTTTGTTTCATTATTGATTGCCGGTGTCTCAGGCCTTGATGGGCTTAGTAAACTTTTGGAGTTAGGAAGACTCCAGGTGCACCGTTTGTTTAGAAATGTTGGGCCAGCGACAAGATGCGAATTCTCCCGTGTTTACATCAGGTGGGATTTCTTATTCGTTGTTCATATCTGTATGTAAGTGAATTGATATATTAGTATGTAATTGAATTGATATAGTATATGTAATTGAATTGATATATTAGTACATAATTGAATTGATATAGTAGTATGTAATTGAATTTATATATTAGTATGTAATTGAATTTATATCAGTGTTTGACTTAATCGATCTACCAGTATTTAATGGATTTGATATATTGGTTTTTTCTTGTTGAGTGGATAGTATTAATGTTTAATTGGTTTTATATATCAGTATTTGATTGAATTGATTTGTATCGCGACCTTGATAAGGTGAGATCTGAATTGTCCATTCAAGGATAAGCGTTCCAGATTTCAGCTTACAGTTTTTGATATCCGTTTGTAGTTTCGTTCCTAGATCCTGTTTCATTCACAATTAGGTTACTCACTGAACGAATTCTTTTTTTGATTTCTTTATGTTTACTCCTTTAAGATTAGTGTTTTAAAGGACTGTTTGTTGTTCATTCATGTCAGATACCCACTTATGGGCGTAGGATTTTTTCATGTTTGTTTCGGTTTTTCTCTATGTTTTGGTTTTAGAACAGACAAGGAGAATGCTTAACTGGGAATTGTTGTCAGAGAAAACAAATTATCAGCATGTGGTTTATTTTGGTGTTATTGACTTACATTCAGTTCGTGTGACGTGGCTGTTTCTGAACTGTTTAAAATATTGTGTTAATAAAAAAGCTAAAATTATTAATGCTATTTTACGGTCTAAGTACAAAAAAACCGGGCATTGAATTAGTGGTTTTTACTCTATTAATGATTCGCGGTGTAGTTGTTTTCCCAGATCCTAGGCTTGAGCTTTGGGACATTGTTTAACTGTAACTGCAATTAACTCTTAAGTGTCACTGTAATTGTTTCCGATATTTATTTATTATCCTAGTGTCTGTTTCTGTCTCTGTATTTTGTATCTATATCTTTATTTCTGTTGCTGTAAACTACAATTGTAACTAGTAATTGTAACATAACTGATACAACACTACTGATATAACATAACTACAACATAACCGATTTCGGAGATCTGTAACATAATTAATATGACATAGCTTTAACAAAATCGATATAACATAACTGTAACATAACATAATTGATAACAGTTACAATGTGACTGAAAGCTGTAACTGTCACTGTATTAATGTGAAAGCCCTGAAAACCCCCCCAAAAAACCCTGGAAAACCCTATGTACTTTTTGTGCAGTTCCATGCGACCTGTATAGACAAATGGCTTTCTCAACAGGCCACATGTCCCGTTTGTAAGCACCGATTGGTCACGACATTGCGAGAAAGTGACGGGACAAACAATGTTTAGGCGAGAATTTGACTAAGTGCTGTTTCTTTCGACATTTTACCAACAAGCAATCTTTTTAACATCCGGCGCTTGACTCTGAAAGGAAGGAAACAATGCCATGTTTGCAACCCTAGTTTTGAGGCTTGCAAGTGACTGCCTAGTTAGTTAGGGTTTTTAATTTGCGAGCGCAAGCCCTCTCTGCTTTAGTCAAAGTCAAAATCAAAGTCAAAGTCAAAGCGAAAGTCAAAATCAAATCGAAAGTCAAAATCAAGTTGATAGTCTCTGAATGATATTGTTTCGGTAAAGGTCTCACTTAAAAGCATTTTTTTTCCAAAATGTCTTCTTTTCGTGTAAGATATGACTCGTCTTTGTTGCCCTTCAGAAGCTACCGCCGATTCCACTAAATCCAAAAGTTGGAGGAAAAACCTTTTTTTTTTTGAGAACAGATTTAGGTCACCATAATTGTCTTGTTTGTGGTTTTAGTTTGATTTGATTACCTTTTTGTACGCCTTATTTTATCGAGGGTAGATTTTGACCATACATAAGGTAGTTTGTCGGATATTATTTGTCAGTATTCAAAGAAGAAAGAAAAATAGTGTCTAGTGTCTAAAGTGATTAGTGGAGGTTTTGTTAACATTATTATTACAAGAGTGAAAATTATCCTATCTAAAAAGGAAACGGTTTGTGTGTTTTTATTTTTTGTGAAATTTACACTTGCAAGGACGGAAACCTACGGGGTTTCTGTTTTTGGGTGGTGTTTTTCTTTGTATTTTTGATATATTTTGGTTGGTTTAACCTTGATTGCTTGGATTTATGGCACGGATACTATTAGTGTACAAGGGTTTTTTTTTTTTTTTAAAGGTTTTTTAGGGTTTTATGAAAAATTTACCCTAAAAAACTCTGAAGATCATGATTAAATGTATGCGTTTTCTTACTAAAAGGTTATGCCTCGTATCATAGGTTGGTGCAGAAATTGTAGTTCAAATATTCAAAATCAATTGGAAGTGCTTTACTTGTACTCCGACTCCGTATGGTATGGTATTGTACTCGAAAAAGCCATAAACTAATGTGCAGTTTAGTTATACAGCTTTTTGAACTATTTTTTTTGCACATCCGGACTACCGATGAGTGTAAGAATTCTGTTAAGAGAAGTTAAAGCAACAGTTGTATGCAGAAAATATAACGGTTAAATACTTATGTAAGGGCGTGTTCCCATGTAACCGAAACTTTGAAACGCTACTTTGGATTTTAGCGCAGATTTTTCGGTGTACTTTCCAAAGTGTGCCTATGTCAATCGTTACTTGCGCCTTCATTACTTCAAATATGTGACAGCTGTAGACGTCGCCAATATCTTGCGACACCTGCAGACGCCAACAAAGTGCGGACATTTGTAGACGTCAACGAGCTCCTGACATTTGTAGACTCCCACACGTGGACAACATAAGCAAACGCCTACGCCTACAAATGGGCTGTACAGTACACAGCCAATCGCTATTAGAGTAAATAACGCTAATTCGGTGCCCTTTTTTCAAAAAGAAAAACCTGAAATACAATCCATAATTCTATTTTTTCCACTATTTTAATTAGGGTTCTTTTTCAATTAGCGTTAATTATGGAAGTACACTGCGATGGAAATAGTGTGGCGTACGGACAGGGCATCTTCGTACGAAATGGTACTTTTTGAATTACAAAGGCATAAAAAGACACTTAACACACATGTGAATGTGCACTGGAAGAAAGAGACGCAAACTCGTCGACAAAAATCACGTTCTCATATGTTCGTCCGTCGAGCATGTGAACAGCGCGACGGCGTACGAATTGTCAGATTTTGTACGGGTACACATATTACTGTAGACATCGAAAGGGCGGGTATTTATTATTCAGGACAACCCAAATTATAGTTAGGGATTAATTAGTATATATATTTTTTTTCGAAAAAAAATAATTCCCGATTAGTGTTAATAACACTAATTTTTTTTTTACGCTATTTATTCCTTTACTCTAATAGCGATTGACGGTGTAGTAAAAGTGACATTGAATGTTCAGCGTGACATTGTAGACGTCGGGCTTTCTTTCACTGTCATGTGCGTAGTTCTGGCGGATCCTGTCCGGCTGCCTGTTGCCATTTTCTACGCTTTTCCATTTAACGCAAAAGGTCACTACACCGCTGTAATCTCCGCAGACCCCTGGTGGAGAGAAATTGCGTACAACCAAACAAACAAACGAATTGTTTGCAAACAGAAACAACTTTTTTTTCGTGTACTCTCCCAACTGCAAAAAAAAAATCGAAAACGTTTGACGCGTTGCAATCTAGGTTTTCTATTCGTCAATAGGGTAGTATTTTGATTAAAATCAGGTCGCGATTTGATTCCAGTGCAAGTGAGAAGATGAGCTGGAAGTGGGTCGCTATGATAATAACGCCAAATTGCCGTACCTTCCAAGTTCCAAGATGACGCAAAATGTACTTATGTTTTTGCCCATTTTTCGTACTGCGTAATATTTTCTTGTTGGAAGTCCCATTTTTTGTGAAAACGACGGGAAAAAACCCTTACTTGAACACATGGGAACACGCCCTTAGGACAGGTAAATCACCACGAATTTGCAAACATATTCAGAAAGAGTACTTAGGTTGCGAGGAGACATCAATTCCGAGACCATATGGTTGATAAATAAGCTTTATGAGACAGTACCAGTGGGAATATAAAGTGATGATGGGGTGGTGAGGATTGTAGGAGTTTGTCTTGTAACTCTTGGAGAGATGCTTATTTATTGCTCATAATAATATTCTGGTTCATTCTTAGTCGTCCCTTTTGTGAGGATTACCATTATTAGTGAGGATGGGGACTCAGTCTCTTCTTAAGATGATATTTGCCTATGTGATAGCTTGACCATTGCAATTAAGGTTATTTTTATTATTGAGGTTGTTTTGGTTTTCTTCTTAAGATGATATTTGCCCATGTGATAGCTTGACCACTGCAATTAAGGTTTATAATTATTAATAAGGTATTTTAGGTTTTTTTGGATTTTTATATTTATAGGGCTTTTAGGGCAGTTTAGGGATGGAATGCCAAGTCACTGTTGATCGGGTTAGTGTGGTTGATGTCAAACTGTTTTGTGACAACCGTGAAATATGTGGATTTGCAAAGTTGGTCTTTGATTGGTCTGAGAGTGTTAATCTAATAGTTTTTTTTGTTAATCTAATATGAAATAATTACTAAAAAATCCATAGCACCAAAATGAACCCAGGATGGGTGAAACCTTTTTGTTAAATACGACAAAAAATGGTTTTTCTCTGTGTATATTAAAACCAAGATGGCATAAAAAAAATACTCATTATAATCAAATAAACATTATATACTTTTTTTTTTATAAGCATATTAAATAATAGCATTATAAACATAAGGGATGCAAATAAAATTTCTTTAAGAGAAACACGATATTTCAATTGAATAATCACCTTCTATTGTATAAAAGTAAAAAAAAAAAGGAAAAGAAAAAAGTCAAAAAAAGTCAAAGTCTTCTTGTATTAAGTATATTATTTAATTATACAAATTGTAACACGTCAAGAAGGAATCATAAGGAAAATGAAAAGGAAAAAGTAAAAAGAAATAAGTCAAAAATTACACTATTTGATGTAAATACTCATTTCTCAATTCCAAAAACTTCCGAATGAGTCGCAGGATTTCTTCAAAAAAGAAACATAAACATAAAGATACACTAAAATTGAAGATAAAAAAGGTATAAACGATAAAACCCAAATTAACTCGAACTTCCTTCATAAAAGACAAAATTTGTGATTTACAAAAACGTACACAAAAAAGTAAACGAAAAATAAACGAATCCAAAACTTAAACTTTCTTAAACAACAAAAGATTAAACCAAACTTTGTAAATAAATAAAACAACAAGTCATAAAATTTAATTAACTTAACTTTCTACAAAACCTTAAAAAAATACGACAAAAAAAAAACAAAACTTTGTAAACAAAAAAAAAATCTTCTCGCATAAAGTTTAATTTCATTTAAACTTTCTTCGCAACCTCCAAAAAAAAAACTTCGTAAAACAACTAAAAATCTAAGAGAAGATAATTTGATTAACTTACTTTCTTCAAAACCTTATATAGTGTGGAACCACCCATTATTGCAATTCCAAAACATAAGAAGGTTCCCAAAAAAATCGATAAAGCTCGATAATTCTCGCGATCCAGATTCACTTTTATATCGGAATAGGGGAGAGTGTCATCCAGTATTTGCTTGGGCCTGGGGGAGGAGGAGAGGGGGAGGGGGGAGAGGTAGGGGAGAGGGAGGGGGAGGGAGGGAGGGGAGAGGGAGAGGAGGGGGACGGGAGAGGGGGGGAGGGGTAAAGGTAAGGATGAAGTTAACGATAACGATAAAGATAATAATAAAGATAACCGTCAAGATAAAGATAAAGATAAAAGGTAAAGACAAAAAAGTCAAAGAAAACAACAAAGGAAAAGACATAGAAAACGAAAAAGAAAACGTCAAAGAAAACGACAACGAAAACAACAACGGAAAAGACAATGAAAAAGACAAAAAAGACGAAGATAACGTCAAAAATTAAAACTTCCATTGACTCACCCCCAATTTGAATCGACTTTTTCGGCTAATGAGAGGACACTGAATCGAAACATGAGCTGGGCCATGGTGGCCATGGATCTTGCTCCTCCTCCGGAGAGAGAGGAGTTTTCGGAGAGATTAACTATGGCCTCCACATCGGGTTTTCTCTCCGAGGAATAGAGAGAGAGAGCCTCAGGAATTGCTTCCTTGTCACCTTTTTTGACAGACTTCTCTAAGACCTGCAGAAAAGACAAAAACAAAATCAAAAACGGAATCGAAATCGAAAACAAAATCAAAAACAAAATGAAAAACGAAAGCAAAAACAAAATGAAAAACAAAATCGAAAACAAAACCAAACTCAAAATCGAAAAACAAAACCAAACTCAAAATCAAAAACAAAATCAAAGACAAAATCAATAGCAAAAACAAAACACAAAACCAAAAACCAGGTTTCAAATTTGTTATTCAGGAACTATTGCTTAATTTATCGCTGGAAACTATGCTTTATTTCCAACAAATATTTGAAAAACGTTTCCTACTTTATTTTGTTTTAAAACACATTTCATCTTTCTTTGCAACTGATTATTTCTTCTGAACAAATTTTTTTCCTCAGAAACTATTTCTGGTCCAAAAAGAGAGCCACCTGACCGAGAACGAAGCAGTCCTCCAAAGCACAAAAAAAAAAAAAACCATTTTGATCCCAAGAAAACAAAAAAAAAAAAAACAAAAAAAAAAAACCCAAAAAAATATATATAACCCACCTTCCCGAGAACCAAGCAGTCCTCCAAAGCACAATTGCATCCCTCTCCAAAAGTTGCATACATAGAGTGCGCCGCGTCCCCGATAATCACCGCCCTCCCTCGGTGGAAATGGGAGCAGTGGGTGCTAACTCCTCCGGGAACCAGAGGCTCCTTTGCAAACTTAGGAATAAAATTAGGGTCGTCTCCCATGTAGAGTTCCAGAAGGTCCGGATATTCGCTTCTGCGGAAACCAGAATCGAGATAAACGGGAAACGGAAAATGGAAAACGAAAAACGGAAAAGGGAAAAAGTTACAGCCGAAAAATTGAATGTAGAAGGGAGGGAGGGAGGAAGACAGGGAGAGAGGGAGAGAGTGGGAGAAACTTTTTCAAGAAGATGTTGAATATAGACACATGCATAATTTTTTACATAGATCCAGAAGGCTGGATATTCGCTTCTTGGGAAACGAGAATACAGAGAAAAAAAAAACAAATGCACAACCCAGCCTTATGTTACATCCATGAAGTACTTTTACGCATTTAAACAATAAGTACACAAGTAGGCGACCAAACTAAGTGAGATAAATGGCTGGCTGAAACAACTCCATCATCCTCAAGTAACCCTGTGAAGAGCAAACATCAGTCTGTACGAGGATGTACGAATACTTTTTGCAACTTTTCAAGATCCAAAGTGGCCCTGTTCACTCATTTGGAACGCCAGTCTATTTACATAATGTTCCTGAAAGAAATGTGGAGTGAACTCGATAATGTCGGGAACTGTCAACCACTCAAGCCTATCTAGACTGAGGTATACAAGTGGTACAACAACTGAAGCTGAAAGAACCGTGTATAACATGCCACCCTTAAATTGCATCGAGTCACGGCATTAGGCCAATCAATTGAGCAAGTATGACTGAAGCAGTCACTTTGCAGACATATCATCTTCACTCAAAACTGTTCATAACAGTTGTAAATCAGCAATAATGTGAGTAAATAAAATGCATTTAATCACCAATGTCATGGTCGAAAAAACCGAGAACCGAAAACGGAAAACCGAAAACGGAAAACGGAAAACGGGAAAAGGGAAAAAGGGAAAAGTTATGGCTGAGGATTTGAATGCAGGAGGGAGGGAGGGAGGGAGGGAGGGAGAGAGAGGGAGAGATAGGGAGAGATTTTTTTTTAGGAAGATGTTGATTATAAACACATGCTAATTTTACTGACAAAAAACGGAAAAAAGATAGCAAAGCAATTGAATGCAAACGATATAGAAAGAAAAAGAGAGAGAGGAACTTTCTCGTAAAACGTTGAGTATGAAAAAGTACAATTTTTTTGGGTGGAAAATGAAAAAAAGTTCCAGCCAGGCATTTAATGGCGAAAAGGAGTGAGCGAGAGGAATAATTTTTCTAAAATGTTGTATATAGAAATTTCCGTAAAGACGTTGACAAATGAAAATTGACAGAAAAAACATAGAGTCACATTGCATACATATACATACACATATTATACATTTTACATATATATGTATATATATATATATATATATATATATGCATTTAAAGTTAGCCATAGAAGGGTCACAAATTCACAATGCTGCATATAAATCTTTGTGACAAGAAAAGTTGAAGTAAGAAAACAAAAGGCAACCACCAAATATTCTCGTAAATGTCCCATAACAATCGTAAAATCATGTTCCTCTGATAAATATCGAAAGAAAAACATATGCAAAGAAATTTGTATGCAATTCGGAATAATATTTGCATAATATCCACTCTAATTCCACTCACTTTCACCTACTATTTTCTATATCGCTGCTATGTTTAAAATTCAACCTTCTAAAAGAAAAGGACCAAAAAAGTATTGCCCACTATCAAAAATTAACCTGGTATGGTTCTGTCCCCATTCAATTACAAAAAAAAAGAGAAACGATTGAAGAAAAGGCTTAAATAAGGGAAGAAAAGAAAATTTCTCACTTCATGAAGGACTCCACATCTCCGGCATCGTAAAAGTTGAACGATTTATTTTTTTCATTGTCGGGGAGAATCAAAACATTGTAAAAGCAACCATCGGCTTTTGGAGCTCCTAACATATTACCACTTTTACTCATAAAAAAGTGGATTCCATCGGGATTTTCGGCAAAAGACGATTTGCGAATTTGCTCGGGTGAAAGAGGAGGAAGTCGCTTGTAACTACTTGTTAAGGTATTTTGGAAAAAGGTAAGTCTGTATCACCCACAACAAAAAGAAAAAGAAAAAAAGAAAAAAGGAAAAAAGGTCGTAGTTAAACTAAACTGTTCTAAGGAGCAATACGGAGCTTTGAGATTTTGTAGACGTAGGTAGAGAAAGAATTGACAAGGATCTGACGAAAAACTGACAAAAAACTGACTGTAAACTGACATACAAGGACCTGACAGAAAACTGACAGAAAACTGACAAAAAAATGATTAAAAATGACAAATTTGAAACTCAGAAAATAACTACTTTACATCTTGCAAAACTGAGAAGGCTGTCTTTTTTTACGCCCATCTGATGAACTTTCTAGGCAAAATATTCGATAAAATTCTCACTTGTTCCTGATGCCAGTGACTCTTTAATCGTGTTTCAAATGCTTTCAGATACAAAAAAAAACCTTTTACCTTTCCTTTTCCGGTACCCCTTTTTCAGCATCTAATCGAACCATTTCCCCACGAGTAACACTATTTGCCCCATCGGCACCCACGAGAAGGTCACAATCCCTCAAATCTAATCGATTTTCTGGTCCTTCTTTCAACAAAACTGACCCACTAATCATCTTCTGTTCTTCCTCTTCTTTCTTCGAACGAGTTTTTCAAAATCGAGCCGTCTCTCCTCCATTCTCCAATGCATGTAAAGTCCACCCAAATGCAATTTAATGTTTCCTGACTTATGACTTTTGCCTCCTTAAGAAGATACTTTGTGAGATCGGTTCTCCCAACGGAGTATTTTTTCTGGGATTCGGTATAAAGTCGAGGGAAGGTTTTTCCGTTTCTATGCATAATGGCACTGTTAAGACGAGAGGCCACATGGAAAGGCAACTCTAAACCAGCGTATTTGAGTGCTTTAAAAGAACGGAGATTCAAAATATATACAAAAGTTTTCTTTTCATTTAGGACATCGAAATCGGGGATTCTGTCCACAAGATCCACATTATAACCTTGATTTGCGAGAATTATGGACATTAGAGACCCGGCCGGGCCAGCCCCCACAAAGACAGCTGAGAGAGAGGACATTTTGGAAGTGGTAGAAGAAACAGATCCTGTAAAAAACATTTGATAACATATTTCACCATCGAATAACGAATTTAAAAAATAATTTTGAACAAAATCATTATTTTTGTCATCGCTACTATAGTGGATTTTTTATTTTATTTTGCGGAAAACCAAAACTGACATAATCAGACAGGACATACACGATCGATGTGAGATATTGTGAACCAAAACATTGAACTCTTTTCCTAATCAACTGAAATACAAAACATATAATTTGGTGCGGCAGTAAAAAAATGTATATGGCACTTCTTTGGCCATGGCATAACATACTTTGTTGTCCAAACAGAATTTATGTGTACATGCATCAACAGTTTATTACTCCTCGATTGCAAAAACAATGACAGAGTTTGCATCAAGTCACACTACTTTTAATAACGTGAATAGATTGGTCCACATTAATCTATAATTAAAGTGAAGCGCTTGTATTCAATACAACAAACGTAACAGAAACAATAATAATTTGAGCCACGCCAAATATTACAGGCAGAAACTGAGCCTTTAATAATGTTGATTCCAAAATGGTTGTGATTTGACAATAATGCCAATCACCAGCCTCAGATTTTACCCACATTTTTTTAAATAAATAAGCATCAGAAAAGTTATCACGCTCGCATAATACATGTACTGCACCTCAATATCTATCTACATTATTTTTGGTAAAGACTAATTCATGTGAAACCTCTGTTAACCACGCTATATTAGGTCCCCGAATCGTCCATAAGTGTGGTTCACTGTGAGCTACATGACAAGCAGGTAGGTGACATACGTAGGCCATAGACCACACTGTGTGTTGTGCAATTAGACATTAAATTTGCATACAACTTTGTCTTTCAACTTGTGTGATAAAAACATCAATGCATAAATAAAGTCGAAAAGCCCGAGAAGCTTGAAAAATCTCACTGACAATTTAATGAAAATGTGTCAAAATGTGAGAAATTTGTATGAGTGTGACCACAATAATACATGTTAAAAAACTAAAATTTCGAATATATTTGTATAGAGGAACAGTAACGTGGTGCGCAATAAATTATGATTCAACAAACAGTACAACAACACGACAAATTTGGAAACAATAACTCGAGAAGGAAATCATACGATTGATCGAAAATTATTCTAGACAAAAAGGTAGTATGGTAAAATGTTAGTATTTGCCCTAACTAGACAATGTGGTATAAATCTGAACACCTGTAGTCCATACATTTTCTTTCCAAGCATTATTACAATCATCATTCAAATATGTACGCTTTCAACAAATGGTAACTGAAAATTAATGCAGTCAAACTAATATAAATAGGCATACGAATCCTCACAAATTGGGTGGAAACTACTATTGGCCACATTGATTAATGCCAAGATGAAAAAAAATCAGCTAAAGACTAGTAGAAGTCGATAAAGTTTAACATAGTGGGCAAATTAATAATAGCGAAAAGTGAATGGAAAAATTGGATGGTCCACACAATATCATGTACATAAAAGGGAGAACATAAAGCTAAGCCAATAACTAAAGAGCTGAAAAATTCTTGACTTGCTTTCAAATCCTTTCGCCTGAGAAAGCTTACAGTGTTTACAGAAAGCTGGAAAATTTTAAATAGCTTTGAGCAGAAAATTTGAATAATACTCTATTACATGTCGGAATAGATCACTATAGACTCTTTTTAAACTCTCTGTGTAAACAATTGTGGCAGTTTAACAGGGCACCATTTTTAGAGCATAAGCTTATTCAAACAAGTCTTTATATCTAGATGGCATCACCACCAGTTTTAGAATCAGAACTGTTTCACACATTGCAAAAAAAATATAAAATTATAAGAATAGAGACTTTTAAATGTCATAATATTCATTGACTCAAGCTAGAATCAGGAAAAAAAGAAGAAGCGTTATAATATTCTGCAATCCCGTAGAAACCTTGCAAGTTCTTCTCGTGTTACAAAAGAAAACAATAGTAACTGATTTTAAGGTTTTGTGAAAAGATAAATGAAATGAAAACGGAATCCTACCTAGAAGTCACAGAAATAAGCTGGGGTACAGCCGGAAAACATGACCTTGACCAAAGCAATAGACACACCTATCATATTGCCTATAATTAGGATTAGGGGTGAAGTTCCTATTTCCGAAAAATCCAGGCGGCCTATATCTCTGAGCATTGTACGCTACCGCTGATTTTCCACCATTCAATGCTATCTGAGTTACCTCTTCCTCTAGAATGTAAGCTTCAGCTACAACTATATTCTATCTAGCCATCTCTAACCTTTTCAATTGTTCCGCGGCTCCTCTATATTGAGGCGGAAGCCCTCTCATTAAAATCATAGCTTGATGATAGGGAGGAAAATTCCCCCCGGAACATGCATTTTCCGACAACAAAAGCTTCAAGCCATTACAATAAGAGTTCATATCACCCTCGGTATACTTATAATCCCAAATTTTCCCAGCAGTTATAACCTCATTCTGCTCACTAGCTAGGACATATGACTCCCGCCAAACCTTCCATATTTCAGATGCTTTAGAGATATTGATATATTTCATGTTCCAATCTTCGGACAAGAGTAATTTGAGAACATGCAATGCATCCTCATTTTTCGATTCATAATCCGGATCTGTATCCCTAAGGACACCGGAAATCACATCATACAATCTCACTTGCTTAAGGTAAGACTTAGTCAAATCTGCCCAATATAAATATTTTTGGCAATTAAACACCGAGATCCGTGAGGATGGGCCCGTGACCTGTTGGTTTGAGGCAACGGATGACCCAGAGAAAGAAGAAGAAGCACTAGCAGTTGCCATTATATTTAGATTATAAAAGAGGAAATTCTCACGAAAACCACAAAAAGACCGGCTTCACAATGAGGCCCCAAGGAAACCAGACACAAACTAAGTCTGAAAACTTGCCACAATATAAAGAATATAACAAAGAAACCATATGCAGAATTTCACAAGGTTTTGCCAAAAATCACTATGATCTTGCAATTCAAAAAGAAAAAAAAAGTTGTTTCGCAGTTTTCCATTCACTGAATTCCTAACTCCAAAATAATCTAAGTCCTACACATACAAAGTGAACCAACAGCTGATCTACAGCGTACCACAACTACCGTGGTATGCCGGTACACTAAACATTAATCAAACTAAACCGCGCCATCTTCCCTACAAGTATTTACATCAATCCTTAACCCTAGCCACTGCTAAAGTACGCAGTCAAAGTTAGTCCAATGAAATGACGGTTTGGTCAATATTTCTCTTCCAAAATAACAGCGACCTCCGTCCGCCGTCCGCGTATTCATTCATCACCGAAGATGAACCTCCACGTGTAAATCTGGTCCCTCAAGTAAATATGTACTTTGTCAACCAACTCAACCAAGCTTGACTTCCCCACGGACCGACACGTGTATATAGAGTGTACCAAATCTGTGAACTCCCTATTGAGTTACATACCTCACCATATCTTTTCTACGTCAACTCAGTCTATACACAAAAAACTGGCTAAGTTTAAACTCTCTTTCTCACACACGAGATATAGAGAGGACTAAAGGTTTCCAAAACCAACACTCCCCTAAACCTTTAGACTCTCTTAGCCACTAAGTCCACATGCCTCTCTACAAAACTTCAACTTAGGTGTAGGTTAAGGCTTAGTCATCTATTTGCTACCATCATCTCATCTGGCAAATAACTGAGTTTTAAAGTTTTTTTCACCACGTTCTCTCTTACAAAATGGAACTTTATATCAATGTGTTTGCTTTTGAAGTGATGACTTTGGTTAGATGCAATCGCTACAGCAGCCTAGTTGTTTCACCACAGTATTTGAGGTCCAGATTGCATAAAGTGAAGTTCTGGAAGGAGAGACTTTACCCAAAGTAACTCCTTGACAGCTGAGCTGGCTGCCATGTATTTTCAGCCTCCATTGTAGACTGAGCTGTGACTTTTTGAAGCTTGTTGCTCCAGCAACATGTTCCACTTCCGATCTTTAGAATGAATCCCATGGTGGAGCGCCGGCTTGGCATGTCCCTGTAGATCGCATTGCTCCAAGTCTGAATCTTCACCTCTTCTCCACCGAGAGCGAGTCGTAGATTCCGTGTCCCCGCAAGATACCGAAAGACCCTCTTTGCTGCTTCCCAATCCGATCTCCTTGGATTTTGTAAACGCCGGCTTAGAGCACCAACTGCAGCCGCGATGTCCAAATGTGTGCAGTTTATGAAGTAGATTAGACTGCCAACAATCTGACGATATGGAATGGCAGCCATAGAATTTGCCTCCCCTGATTCCAAGGTGTTATCAAAAATGACTCCTCTCTCAGTCTCCATGCCTTCCACCTTTTGCTTGAATTCTATGGGAGTGGCACTTCCCTTTGCATCTGCCATGCCAAACTTCTCAAGCGTATTCCCAATTGCTTCCCGTTGTGTTAGATAGGTTATTCTCCTATCTCTATCCCTTTCTACGTGAATCACAAGAATATACTTTGCCTCTTCTACATCTTTCATCTCAAATCTCGAATTCAATGCTGCCTTTATTTTCTTATCTCATTTAATGGCTTTCTCTATAGCAGTGAATCATCTATATACACAACAATGTAAATAATCCCATCTTCTTCTTCCATAACATAGACTGAGTGATCTGAACTAAGCCTCATAAAACCGAGACCAGTTAGAAACTCATCTAGTTTCAGATTCCACTGACGTGAAGCTTGCTTCAGATCGTAGAAAGATTTCAATAGTTTACAGACCAGATTTTCTTTTCCGGTCTCTGCATACATTTCAGGCTGCCTCATATAAATCACTTCCTTTAAATCCCCATGCAAGAAAGCTGTCTTAATATCCATTTGATGGAGTTCCATATCCTTAATGGCTACTAAAGACAAAAGAATTCTAACAGTTGGAAATCGGACAACCGGAGAGAAAGTCTCCTCATAGTCAATTCCGTCCTTCTGACTATACCCCTTTGCAACAAGCCTAGTCTTATATCTTTCAATAGAATTATCTGGATTTAGCTTAACTTTAAAAACCCACTTACAATTGATGGCGTTTCGATTCGGCTGAAGCTCCACAAGCTCCCAAGTTTGAGCCTCCTTTATCGATCGCATTTCATCATTTGCCGCGGAAATCCATTGATCATTTTTCGGGGCTGAAAAGGCTTGCTGTATTGTGACAGGCTCAATTGTGGTTGCAGAAAATAGGGCATGTTCCGCCGGTTCACCTTGTAGCCTGCTGCTTTGCCTTCTTCCCCCGGAAAATTTGAGGCTGGAACTGTTGGATCGCTAAGCTGCCGCCGAGGAGGAGGAGGAGGAGGAGGAGCTTGCAGTACAGGTTGAACTACCGAAATGACCGGTGTAGGAATAGAGGAAGAAATTGTGAAAGAGGAAAGAGGAACATTTTCAAAAATTACATATTTTTGATTTTTGGCATTTTTTCTCAAAACCTGTCATGCCAAAATCATCGACCGATTGACTTTCTTCCTTAACCTGAATATTACGAGCCAAAAACATCGACCGATTGACTTTCTTCCTTAACCTGAATATTACGAGAAACCTGAAGAGTTTTCTTGTCTGGGTTGTAAACTCTATAGCCTACTGACTCATCATCATAACCCATAAAAATTCCCGGGACAGATTTTGGATGAAGCTTAGAAATAGGAAGATTATCCAAAATAAAACATTTTCTACCAAAAACCTAGAAATGACTTACATTGGGTTTCTTTTCGGTCCACATTTCAAAAGGTGTCTTCCCTTTTACCGCCTTGTTTCTATTCTATTCCTAATATAAGACACATAAGAGAAAGCCTCACCCCAAAACTTGAAATCTATCCCTTTATCCAGCATCATAGATTTTGCACTCTCCGTTAAAGTCCGGTTAAGTCTTTCGGACACTTCGTTTTGCTCCAGAATATAGGGAACTGTAAACTGACGAGATATGTCGTGTTCCCTTAAATAATCCGAGAATACATTCGAAATACATTCTCCCCCGTTGTCGGACCGAAGAGAGAGAATCGGCTTCCCGTGAAGCTTTTCCGCCCACGTCCGAAAATGCTTGAAGTGAGTGAACACTTCACTCTTTTCCTTCATGAAGTAAAATTGGCTGTACCGCGAGAAGTCATCCGTAAATGTAACTAGAAACCGGCTGCCACTAAGGGAAGGGACTTTAGACGGTCCCCAACCGTCCGAATGAATAATTTGCAGCAAATCTGTAGCCTGGTTATGCGCGGTTTGAGGTAGGGGCAGCTTGTGAAGCTTCCCTAAAGCACAACCATCACATACATGAGAATCTTTTTGTCCTAATATGACCCCATCTATCATTTTGTGTTTCACCATTTTTTCAAGTTTTTCGTGATGAACATGACCGAGCCTCTTATGCCACAAAACATTTTCCGGAAGGACACTTGAGTATCCAAAGTCAATTTCATTAGCCAAGTCCATCCGGTACAACAAGTTTGGGCCTCTAGTTCCTACCAAGGCTACTCTCCCATCTTAGCTTACTAACTTCTTCCCATTCTTTTACAAAATTTCAAATCCTTTCATTTCAGCCACAGAAGTGGAAAACAAATTTTCTTAAACTTTGGAATATAAAAAACATCATGTAAGGTTCTTTTTACAATCTGACCATTGATGTCACATGCTAACTCCACACTTCCCTTTGCCATAGCCTCCACACCGCTATCATCCCCGTAGTAGATTCGACGAGTCGGAATCAGAGTAAGGGTTTTGAAGTAAGCCCAGTTTCTGCACATGTGGGAAGAGCACCCGGAGTCCATAATCCATCCATTCTCTTGAGGCCCCTCCATGAGATCTTTTGCAAGGGCAGAGAACTCATCATCTTCCGATTGTGGAAATCTGACCACATCATCTTTTTCCCCCAACGATTCGTCTTGTGGCGTCTCATCAAATGCAAGGTACGCCGCATTTTTCACCGGCAGTTTTGGTGCTGACCCATTTGAAGGTAGTTCCTCCGATCGCACCTTCCATCCCGCACGGTAAATTCCTATTTCACACGCTTTTATAAATGTTGGGCACAGCCGAAAAACATGACTTGACCGAAGCAATAGACACACCTATCATACTGCTTATAATTAGGATTAGGGGTGAAGTTCCTATTTCCGGAAAATCCATATAATTAGGATTAGGGGTGAAGTTCCTATTTCCGGAAAATCCAGCCGGCCTATATGTCTGAGTATTGTACGCTACCGCTGATTTTCCACCATTCAATGATATTTGAGTTGCCTCTTCCTCTAGAATGTAAGCTTCAGCTACAGTTATATTCCATCCAACCTTCTCAAACCTTTTCAATTGTTCCGCGTCTCCTTTATATTCAGCTGGAAGCCCTCTCATTAAAATCAAAGCTTGATGATAGGGAGGAAAATCCCCCCCGGACATGCATTTTCCAACAACAAAAGCTTCAAGCCATTACAATAAGAGTTCATATCACCCCCGATATACTTATAATCCCAAATTTTCCCAGCAGTTATAACCTCATTCTGCTCACTAGCTAAGACATATGACTCCTGCAAAGCCTTCCATATATCAGATGCTTTAGAGATATTGATATATGTCATGTTCAGATCTTCGGACAAGAGTAGTTTGAGAACATGCAATGCATCCACATTTTTAATTTCAAAATCAAAATCCGTATCAGGAAGAACAACGGAAATCACATCATACAATCTAACTTGCTTAAGGTAAGACTTAGTCAAATCCGCCCAAAATAAATATTTTTGGCCATTAAACACCTGGATCCGTGAGGGTGGGCCCGTGACCTGCTGATTTGAGGAAACCAGTGACCCAGAGGAGGAAGAAGAAGCACCAGCAGTTGCCATAATATTCAGATTACAAAAGAGGAAACTCTCACGGAAACCACAAAAAGACCGACTTCACAATGAAGCCCCAAGCAAACCAGATTCACACTACGTCTGCAAGTTTGCCACAGTATAAAGAGTATAACAAAGAAACCACATGCAGAATTTCACAGGGTTCTGCCAAAAGATCACAATGATCTTGCAATTCAAAAGGACACAAAAACTGCTTCGCAGTTTTCCATTCACTGAAATCCTAACTCCAAAATATTCTAAGTCCTACATATACAAAGTGAACCTACAGCTGATCTAAACCGTACCACATTAACCGTGGTGTGTCGGTACACTAAACGTTAATCAAACAAAACCCCGCCATCTACCGTACAAGTATTTACATCAATCCTTAACCCTAGCCGCTGCTAAAATACGCAGTCAAAGTTAGTCCACTGAAATGACGGTGTAAATATTTCTCTTCCAAAAATGACGGCGAACTCCATCCACCGTCCGCGTATTCATTCATCACTGAAGATAAATCTCCACGTGTAAATTTGGTCCCTCAAGTAAATATGTACTTTGTCAACCAACTCAACCAAGCTTGACTTCCCCACGGACCGACACGTGTGCATACAGAGTACCAAATCTGTGAACTCCCTTTGGAGTTACATACCACACCACATTTGTCTACGTCTACTCATTCTATACACAAAAACTGGCTATGTCTAGACTCTCTTTCTCACACACGAGATATAGAGAGGACTAAAGGTTTCCAAAACCAACATGTTCTTCTTATATTCATCTTGTTATAACCCTTACATATTTGCATTATTTTTTTAATCATCTATTTTCATATCGTAATGGGTGTATTCTTTATATTTGGATTCTTATATGAATACATTCTCTTTACTTTTCTTCTTATTTGTAAAAAAACTTTTTATACTCACCTAATAAAAACGTCTTTTGTTCATTTTCATATATGTAAGTACTTCTAATTATATGCTTCTTATAGGAGTATAATTATTGGACGCCATAATAAAAGACAAAAAGAGTCAAAGCATTTAGGAATTGTGTGATCGAGTGATAATTTCATTTTGAAACGAGATCCTTTTATACAAAGTGACAAAATGCTAATTATTGTGGATAGTACTGTACTACGCCACACAAATAGATTTGGGCGGCTACACAGACCAAATCTATTACAAAAAGTTGACCAACGAAAAGAAAAAGAAAGAATAAGACCAAACGTACAATTACGAGATCGCACTTGAATAAGTGGAGTATGGTCATGTTCACGTAGGAAAAAAAAGACTAAAGTGGACGAGACCGCACTTGAATAAGTGGAGCACGGTCATGTTGACTTAGGACAAAAGAGACTAAGTGGACGACGAACTAACAAGTAGAATACGGTCGAGTACACTTAGGACAAAATATGCTAAAGTGGACGTACTTATTCAAGAGAGAAAAACACAACGTGAAATTACCCTTACCACTTCTATTATATTCTTGCTAAATTTCCAATCCAGAAATAATTGTTGATTGTTCATCCAAATTATTATTGCCACTTGCAATGGTTTGGACGGAACTAGCCAGTCATGGTACTACTTCAAGTATTTTCCTCACTTGTCGTATCTTATTGGATGTGAAATTTACAAGGTATTTTTGGATGATTGTGATTAATTTGCAATGACGTGTTTACAAAATGTTGCAAAGATAAGCTGGATCATGTCCGCATTTCCTTAATAGGTTGTTAATTAAAATTCTTATAATCTGTTTTGTGAAGTCCAATTTTCAATGGAATCAACGGCATCATCGACCTGGAAACATGTGAAAATAGTCTAAAAATGTAATGAAATAGGTTTTCTATCCGTTCAAGAATTTTATGTCATCATTCATTTGATGCTACAATTTTGTGGGTACCAATTATCAAGGATTCATGTCCATTGGAAAGAAATGATATAAAACTTCTTTTCGCGTAATTAAATACGCTTGCGTAAGAAGGTAGCAAGTTTCTCCAAATTTTGTAGATGTTCTAGTGTAATTTATTGGATATGTTCTAGTAGGATTTGATGTTGCAACTTGTGACTTTCTATTCCGGAGGAAAAGTTTAAGTTGAGTTATCTTTTTTTAATTTTATTTGAGGTTCAGTTGTTGATTTCGATGCATACAACTTATCCCCCAAATGACATACCTTTAGAGACACTTGATGAATGCCCAATGTCTATTTTAAATACCTTTTGATGGATTCTGTAACTCTTTATTTTTCTTTCATTAGACTCTCAACCTATGACCACCAAATATTTGTAATAGCCAACAAAACATCACAGATTCGATGATAGTTAACAAATAAAGGTATAGATTAAAACTTAGAGGACAAGTTGAAAGCAAATGCTTAATAAGATATACAACAAAACTAAAGTTTATGGCATGGAATGTGCGCGGTTGATTTGGACATGGTACACAGTGACATCAAGTGCCCACAAAATATTTGGATCAATCATATCTCCAAAACCCAAATCACAAGATCAAGGATTCACACTAAATTTTGGCCATAAAAACCGAAATCTTCAAACCTGGGTGTCATGGTATTTTCCCCTTCAATACAGCAAGCAACAATGCGATTGGTTACAGTAAAGCAAAGCAAAGTCACGCGCAAGTTTTCACACATTATTGTTTATTGAATAAAGGTGCAATATAATCATCATTGTCACATGAAAGCAAGGTCTCTCAAGTTTTCATGATTTTGCTAAGCACGAAGCACATTATTGTTTCGTCCTCATTAGTGAGATACGAAATTTGACTATTACACATTTAGGCATTTTCACAATTATCACAAAAATTTCACTCATTGTCATGAATTATTTAGTGTACCACACATTATCATTTGCATTTTTTTAACCAAAAAGAAATGTCACAAGGTGGTTAATACAATAATTACCTTACTCGTTGGCATTGTTAAGCAAAAAATGAATAACACTATTTTTCGTTAAAGTTTTTAGTGGAAGATACTAGTCAGCGTTGGAGAAGCAGATAATGTATTGCCCATTTTTTTTCTTCCCAATCTATTCTAATAGAATAAACAACAAATAAATAATACTACAAAGTGCGCAACAATGTCGCAACTCACAAGTGGAATTAAACGAACACCACATGAAAATTCTGTATAAAGTTATTCAAGGAGTGAAGCATTATCAATGTTTTAACTGAAGTTTTTTTCTCTTAATGTTGCACTTGCAAAGTTCCTTATTGATAATTCTTCTCACGACATTTTGTCCTAGACACAATGCTTACTCACTACTTATCTCTACAAGGCATAACTGCCATACGAATTGTTGTCCACTACTCACAACATACAAAAACAACAAACACAAAACTACGTGACAAAAGACATGCTTAATCATTCCCTCCTTCCTCTCTTGCCCTCTCCCTTTTCCTCTCCCTTTCTCTCTCTCATAATTATGCCAACTACCTCTCTCAAAAATATCCCGTCTCTCTCAAAAATTCGCCACTCTCTCGCTCTCTCAACATATCCTTTACCTCTCTCAAAAATATGACCTTTTCCTCTCCTTCTCTCTAAAAAACGCCCTCTCCCTCTCTCAGAGAGATGCCCTATTCCTCTCCCCTCTAAAATCTACACTCACTCAAGAATCTGCCATGGCCCTCTTCTGTTACGATTCATTCAAAGAATCGTACGCATGCGGAATCAGTTTGATTTCGCGAAAGAAAAACTGTACTTTCTATAATGTACCAAAAGTACAGTTACATGTATTTAGATAAAGTTCTAGATGTTTGCGAAATATATTTGTTGTTTTGTTTCGCGTCTAGATTTTTGTACGTCTAATTTAGTACGATAGTACTTTTAGTTTTGTCTAGTACTTTCGTCTTAGCTTGTCGTTTTGCTATGTTTCAGCCCTTAGTGAAATTTAGAGTATTCTAGCTTAATCTGCGGACAGGTGGCAGTTTTCTGGAGGCTTCTTGGCGGCGCACGCTCACACGTGTCACGCCATGGCTGGTATTGTATTTAAGGGATACCATGACTGTGTGTTAATCAAAATGAGGAATTGGAGGATTATATCGAGTAATAGAAGAGATAGAAAAAGATTGTAATTTCAGTTTTATGTTAATGTGAGAATTTTTTGAAATGTCTCTTCAATGTTGATTTAATGTTTTATAATCTGAATGCTTCTGCTGCTATAAGTGCTTATAAGTGAGCTCAGAGTTTATTATCGATCCTTTCATTTGGTATCGGAGCGGGTAGAGCTCCATTGTAGTGTATGGGGGGAAAGAACAAAAAGAAGTCCCCTTTCACTCTTTCCTCTTCAGCTACCCCTGTTTCAATTTTTTGGGAAAATTTGCCGACCCCCGAGGATCCTCCTAAAGAAGAGAAAGAGTTCAGTTTTACCGCAGCCGCATTTGAGTCATCATTCCCCACGGATTCATTTGACCAAAATAGAGGTTTCGGAGGCTCGATGTCCGAAAATCAAATGCGAGAGTATTTGGAGAATTTTATGCTTCGGATTGATGAAAAGTTCTCGGCCGTGGATAGGAGGATTGATGAATTAGCTCACGGTGAGCCCGATCCCGAGCCGGATGGAGAAGATTCCGATGATAGTGATGGGGAGGCAAAGAAAGTGAAAGATAAGAGGGGGAAATTTAAGCTTGATGACGTTTCTGATTTAGAAGAAGATAGTCAAGGAGTGGAAATGTTTCAGATGCCCAGAAAGAGCGTCGTATTCAATGGATCGAATTACCCTTCGTGGAAGAAATATATTCGAGCTCAATTGATTTTGAGAGGCCTTTGGAAGGTCGTCAATGGAGAAGAGAAAATGCCGGTTGGAGATGCTAAGGCTCGTCGTTTGTGGAGGCGAAAGAATCTTGCGGCCATCACCGGATTAATGCAAACGTGTTCGGTTTCCGTGCATGATCATTTCCTCACGCATAGCACCGCACACGGATGTTGGAAGGCGTTGGAATCCCAATTTGAGAGGGAAATCCAAAACAAGGGCCAATATATGTTTTCTGATTTCATGCAATTCAAGATGAAATCCAACGAATCTTTTGACGATGCCGTGAAGAGATTCAATATTATTGTGGAGCAACTTCTCAACAATGGGAGAGTGATCACGGAGGAGGACAAAGTAACCGGATTTTTGAATGCATTACCGGATAAGTGGATCCATCTCAAGGAGATTTTACTTGCGAGGGAAAATAACACCTACGAGTTTATTGTGAATTATTTAAAGATGGCGGAGAGTAATCGTGTTAGCACTTCAAAGGGCTCTTTGGACACGGGATCCTTGAATGTGACCGCTTCCCGAATTCGCGGACTTACATTATTTCCGTGGAAGAGGGGGTGGAAAAGGAGGAGGTCCGAGAGGTCGTGGAAAATGGCTTGATAGGGGTGGAAATTCTAGACCTCGGTCCGTCCAAAATGAAAGTAGCAACGTCTTGTGTTTCCGTTGTAACCGGCCTGGTCATTTTTTGGCTTCTTGTCCGGAAAAGGAGAAAGAATGCTTCAATTGTGGGAAATTAGGCCACACCAGCCAACAATGCTACTCTAAATTTAGTAGCGGAGGAGTAAGAAGCGGTCGCAGTTTTGGAAGTCGCGGTCGCGGACGTGATAGTGGTCGTGGTCGTGGACGCTATGGCGGTCATGGCGGAAGCCATGGAGATTTTGTTGACTTGGGAAATTTTGAAGGAGACGAAGGAGGACAAACGTTCACTTGTCTCCACCTCACTATTGATTCTTTAAATGACGCACGCGATAACGCACACGAAAAGGAATGGATTATTGACACGGGAGCGTCTCACCACGTGTGTACGGACGCTACACTTTTTGACGACATGCGTTCACTTACAGTACCAAAATTAATTACGGTCGCAAGTGGACAAACGATTACGGTTGGTAAAGTGGGTACCGTTCGTTTAAATCTACCCACGTGGGACCGTTTTGGAAATGAAACTATCTCGGAGGCGCGTCTATTGAATGTCCTATATATTCCGGATGGTTCAGTGAATCTATTAAGCGTACCTCAAATTCAGCGTGCCGGTGGAAGCGTAGTCGCTAGAGGTGATTCGACAATTCGCATATACCGTGCCGACGACAAATTAATCAGCGAAGGCGAAGTCACCAATTCGATGCATAGTCGAATTTTATGGAGGCGACCTAGGAAAAATGTTTCTTCCACGGGCATTCTAAATCAAATCTCGGAATTAAAAGGAGATTTAACGTTATGGCACCATCGGATGTGTCATATATCCGAAGGAAATTTGAGGAAAATGATAAAAACGGCATGTGTGAGAGGATTAGATCTTGCTACCGGGGAAAAAGTAAATGGGTGTGATGGATGTAGTCAAGGACGACAAATTCGGAAACCACATCCTACGAAAGATGTGAAATTTCGGGCTCAACATCCTTTGGAACTTGTCCACGTCTATCTATGTGGACAAATTAAGCAGGAGAGCCTCGGAGGAAACCGATATATTATGGTCATCGTTGATGATTATTCGAGATTTTCGTGGGTTCGATTATTGAAGAGAAAATCGGATGCTCTTCAAACTTTTATTGAGTGGCATGCATTTGCCGAAAGACAATGCGAACGAAAAATGAAAGCCATTCGTTCGGATAATGGCGGCGAATTTATCGCATTCGAGAGGTATTGTAAGGAGAAAGGAATTACCCAACAATGTACTTCACCTTATTCTCCGGAATCAAATGGAGTAGCCGAAAGGAAAAATAGGACCTTACAAGAAATGGTGAGGGCGATGGTGCATTCGGCCGGTCAAAGTATCTCATTATGGGGAGATGCTATCCTCACGACCAATTACATTTGTAATCGGAGACTTACTTCGGTTTCTGGTGACAAAACACCATTCGAATTACTTTATGGGCGAAAACCGGCCCTCCACCATCTCCGAATTTGGGGATGTCGTGCTACGGTATATGCCGATCAAGTGAAAATGAAAGGGAAATTTGCAGCGAGAAGTTGGCCCGGAATTTTTGTGGGCTATAGTACGAAAGGAAATCTTTATCGTGTTTTCGACCCGGTTCGTCGTATTGTGGAAGAATCTCGAAATGTTAATTTTCATGAAGACTTAAAATCGGTTATTGAGAAATCGGCGGAATTGAAGAAGAATCTTGATTTTTATGAGGTAGACGATGTTGCCAATTTCCCGGAAATTGAGGACTCAGATTCGGAAGAGGAACCGGAATCCATTTTTAACATCAAGAAGGGAAAATCAAATGTTAATTCGAGTTCGGAGAAATTGGACATTGACATTGATGTTCGGAGTAATGCAAGCCGAAATTCCAAAATGTCGACGGAAAGTCAAAAATCTTCGAATTCAAAATCGAATGTGGACGAGGAGGAGAAGATTGTGGAACAAGTTCCGGTTTTTAGACGGAGTACTCGAGAAAATCGAGGAAAGAAACCAAATCGGCTTTCTTATGACAAAATTGGTGGAGAGAATTCCAATTCCCATTATTTCGTCTCCGATGCGAAGGAGACGGAATTCCTTTTATAGCAATTAATGTGCGATAATTTGGCCGGCGATCCTCAATCATACGCCGAGGCGAGAAATTCGTGTGATTGGGAAACGAAGCCAGCATGGGAGAAGGAGTATAAATCAATTGTGGAAAATCAGACATTTGAGGAAGTAAAATTACCGGAAGGAAAGAAAGCGATTGACGCGAAATGGGTCTTCAAAACTAAAACTGGTGCGTCGGGTGAAGTAGTAAAATATAAGGCGAGACTTGTATGCAAAGGATTTCAGCAAAGAGAGGGGGTAGATTACACGGAGACGTATGCCCCCGTTGTGAAATTCGACTCTCTAAGGATGATTATTGCGATTGCAGCTGCAAAGAAGAAATACGTTCATCAAATGGACGTTGAGACCGCGTTTTTAAATAGAGAGTTAGAAGAAGAGGTTTACATGAAGATACCTGAAGGCGTGACGTCACGAGAAGGCATGGTGTGGCGTCTTCGCAAATCGCTCTACGGATTGAAGCAGGCGCCTCGCACTTGGTATTTACGACTACACAAAGTACTTTTAGAGTTTGGTTTCACACGTACGATCTCGGATTCTGGAGTGTACGTGAAAGGACAAGGAAAAGATCAAATTATATTTTCGGTTTACGTCGATGATTTCTTGATGACGTCGGATAGTTTGGAACGTATACGCGAATTGAAAGCGTACTTACGACAACATTTCAAAGTCACAGATCTTGGTGAAGTAAAATATATTTTGGGAATTGAAGTGATTCGTAATGAGAACGGGGATATAAAGTTAAGTCAAGCACAATATTGTAAAGAGGTATCAACTCGGTTTTCTATGCTTGACGCAAAACCAGTTTCGACGCATATGGATGCAAAAAGTCAATTGCGAAAGTTTGAGGAAGAAGTGACGGTAGATGTAACTTACCGCGAAGCGATTGGAAGTTTAATGTACCTAAGTGTAGGTACGTGGCCCGATATTTTGGCGGCCGTTTTAATTGTAAGTCGATATTGTCAAGCGCCAAAGAAATCACATTGGGAAGTCGTCAAGCGTATATTTCAATACTTGGCGGGAACTATAGATATCGGTCTTGTATTCAAATCTAAAATTGAATCGTTGGAATGTGTCGGATATTGCGACGCCGATTGGGGGGGAGATTTCGATTCGGGAAAATCAACGTCCGGATATGCATTTGTGTTTGGTGGAGCGACGATTTCGTGGAGTTCGCGTTTGCAACTAACCGTGGCACTAAGTTCAACGGAGGCCGAGTATATAGCGGCGTGCCACGCAAGCAAAGCATCTATATGGATAAAAGAAATGTTAAGCGAACTTGGATATCCGATTGGATGCTTACAAATTTTTACGGATAGTATGAGTTCGATGGCACTTGTGAAAAATCTCGTTTTTCACAAACGCACTAAACATATAAGGATTCAATGGCATTTTGTACGAGATTTGGTTGCGGCTAAAGAAGTGGAATTTTTGTATATTACGACACTTGAGGAAGCTGCCGATATGCTTACCAAGGCGGCGACATTTGATGTGCTTTTAAAAGGAAGACCAAAACTAGGGTTATTGTGACGTAGACGATTCTTCAATGAAGAGGGGGAATGTTACGATTCATTGAAAGAATCGTACGCACGCGGAATCAGTTTGATTTCACGAAAGAAAAACTGTACTTTGTAGAATGTACCGAAAGTACCGTTACATGTATTTAGATAAAGTTCTAGATGTTCGCGAAATATATTTGTTGTTTTGTTTCGCGTCTAGATTTTCGTACGTCTAATTTAGTACGATAGTACTTCTAGTTTTGTCTAGTACTTTCGTCTTAGCTTGTCGTTTTGCTATGTTTCAGCCCTTAGTGAAATTTAGAGTATTCTAGCTTAATCTGCGGACAGGTGGCAGATTTCTGGAGGCTTCTTGGCGGCGCACGCTCACACGTGTCACGCCATGGCTGGTATTGTATTTAAGGGATACCATGACTGTGTGTTAATCAAAATGAGGAATTGGAGGATTATATGGAGTAATAGAAGAGATAGAAAAAGATTGTAATTTCAGTTTTATGTTAATGTGAGAATGTTGATTTAATTTTTTATCTGAATGCTTCTGCTGCTATAAGTGCTTATAAGTGAGCTCAGAGTTTATTATCGATCCTTTCATCTTTCTCTCTCGAAGATATGCCCCCTCCCTCTCAGAAATATGCCATATTTCCCTCAAAAATTTGTCACCCCTCTCGTTCTATCTCAAAAATATGCCCTCTCCCTCTCTTTAAACTTTTCGTTCTCTCTCTCTTTCTCTCAAAAATCAACCATCTCCCTCTCCCTATCTCAAAAATGTGTCATCTCCCTCACTCAAAAAAAAGTCCTCTTCCTCTCCTTTTGTCTAAATTTTTCCCTCTCCCTCTCTCAAAAAGTCACCCTCTCCCTTTTGCTATCCCTCCCTCTCTTTAAGTTCTACCATCTCCCCCGCCTTTTCTCAAAATATGCCTTCTCGCTCTCTCAAAGGTATTCCCTCTCTCTCTCTCAAAAACATGTCCTCTCCCTCTCTCATAACTCTGCAGTCTCTCACTCTCCAATATCTACCCTATTCCTCTACATCTCTTTCTTTCCCTCACCCTCTTGCTCTCGTAATATGCCCTCTCCCTCTCTTAAAATTCTACTGTTTGCCTCTCTCAAAAATCAACCCTTTTCTACTACCTCTTTTTCTTTCCCTCACTCTATTGATCTCGGAAACTTTTCTTTCATAGAACAGGACAAAAAAGGCAAAGGAATACAAGATGAAGAAAAAAAAGCTAAAATTAGGGAGTTCTTTGAAGTAAACATTCTTCTATACATCACCTATTACAACCTTTTTTTGGTCGAAGATACCTCCTCTTTCTAAGTTTATGGGAATTCTCACTCTTCCCCCCAGGATTAAAGTTTTTAAATTAGTTAACAGCTCTCAAACTAAAGTTAACAGCTCTCAAGTTATTTAGGATAACTTACATTAGGTTAACTAACAGTTAGGATAACTTACATTTAGGATTACTTTCACAAGAGACCACAACCTGAGTAGCCACGCTTGAATAAGTATCTAAGGTCATTTTTATACTTGTTTTCTTTTTTATGATATTGATGTGATACAAAAAAAAAATTGAAGATGGCGGGAACTCCATCTTTCTTTTCTATTTTGAAATCTAAAATTAGGTTGAAAGATTCCCTTCCAATTTGAATTTAAATTCTATTTTGAATTTGTGTTTCAAAACAAAATCGACAAAAAAAAGCGCGCAAAACCATGAAGGTGGAAGGAGGCAAAAACCGTTATTCTTTTCAGCAAAGATTTTACGGTCACCTTGTCCGAAGGCACGTGACTTTGGCGACGTCGGAAAACTTTTTATATTTCATCGTCGCACGTGTCTTTCGTAGCCTATTCCCATCGTAAATAATTTCACTACCGCAACAGACGGGCGTTCGAATAATGTACTTATTTTTGAGCACCGACTTTTTTATTTTCGGAAGTTCCCGGAAAATCGTACCAACTAACTTCCTCAAAATATTGGGGGATGTAGAAGTCGGGTTAAAGTACACCGCGAATCGTAATTAGAGTAAATTACTCTAATTCGGTCGCTCAAAATTTCGACTCTATCACATGAAATAGAGTAAACGGTTCTAATTTTTTCATTATTCTATTTAAGGTAAAGTTTAATTAGCATTTTTAATTCTAATATAGGTTCGTTTTAAATAGTGTAGAGTACGGATGACCTCCGACCGTGCAAAATTGTACTTTATTAAGTAAAAAAGTACAAACAATGATTTAATACAGGCCGTTATCATGGTACTGCATTTTAACAAACCGCGTAGTGCAAACGTCATATGTCTTAAACCGTTTTGCATGTCAAATAGCAGTGATACTGCAAACGTGATGCGCCAAACAATTTTACGTC